>PVLD010001459.1:0-201796 GCA_004027595.1 Dinomys branickii
CTGCTGTTGCCTCTGGGAACTACTCCAGACCCACACGCCAGCGATGCCCTGTACCACCATCACCGGTCTGCCCCCTCTTCCCTCACCACAGACGCGAGTTTCAGCCCCAGAGGGTCCTACAGTGCTGTCCTTGTCGCCACTGCCTGCTTGCCCTTCCACCCGCACCCGTTTGCCCTTCATCTTTCCCAGCACTTTTAACTCTGCGGCCCAGACTCGTCTTGCTTCCTCAGTAAGGCCTCATCAACGCCCCCAGTCTGAGTTAACGTCTCCTACCTGCGCCTAGGGTAGCATCCGTGACAGCCTCAAGGTCCACCATACATTATCAGTCAGGGTCTTCTGTTTTTCACTGGAAGGTGGGAAGTGTGGGCCAGGATCCGTAGGCAGCTGAACGTGCAGCAGAGTGGCTGGTTTGCAGTTAGTGGTCAGGACTAAACCAGATCACGGAGTGAAAGTATAAAGCTGAAGATGCTAAGATCCGGCGTGAATGAGCAAACAGGGAGTGCCTGAAAACACCTGAGACAAACGTGTGGTCAGGGAGGGCTGTCCACCGAGCACTCTGTCCCTTGTGCGCCTGCTGACACAGCTCTGTGAGTAGATCCTCCACGATGTGAGAACTAAGCATCACAGGGCCAGACACCTGACCACGACTTGTGTCTAACTTGTGGCTATTCTCTTCCCAATGTCCTGTCCGGCCTCAAGAAGAAATCCCAAGTGTGCTGATGACTCCTAGGGTCAGCTCCTGCCCAGACTGCGTCTCTGCTGAATGCCAGACACAACTGCCAACTGCCTATGACCTCTCTCAAGGAGGTCACACATCAAAAGCAAAATCCTGGTTCCAGCCTAAAATGTGTTATTCTGCAGGCGTCTCCATCCTGCTAAAAGGAGAAGCCACTCTGCTACCAGTAGTTAGGACTAAAAAACTTTGACTCAGCCTTCCACACACCCAGACTCAGCGCTTCCTGCCAGCTGTACCATCAAAGGTGTCTAAATTCAACCTCTTACTGCCCTATTTCCAAACCCTGTCCCCTAAGTTATTGCGATGAGCTCCATACTCAGCTTCCTGCGTCCACGCATGCCCGCTTGGCCTATTCATAATACAGACACAGAGAAGGTCTCCTTTAATATAAATCCAAGCATTTTTCCTTCCACTTGAGGGCATCCAACAATGCCCTTATCAGAGAAAAAGTCCCTGCACCGTCCAGCCCCCCCATCGGTCCCTGCTTTGATTTTTACATAGCTTTATTAAGATACACTACACAGCTTCCCCAGCTGAAGCATACAATTGTATAGCTCTTAGCATATTCACAGAGCTACTCAGCCGTCACCTCAGTGACTTTTAGCACATCATGGTTTTGGAAAGAGCCCTGCATCCCCAGATCTGCACTCCCCGATCTCACCCGCATGCCCACTGCATCAACCTGCTGCCTGTCTCTGCAGATTTGCCTGCTCGGGATAATTCACATAAACTTCCACCCCATCTCCCACTCCTGAAGCCTCCTTAAGGACACCCCCAGCCCACTCTCCAGCCCACTGCTGGCTCCACCCAGACCTCCCTGCCCCACATCTCTGTGACCCCCACCTTCTCATCATGCTTCTGCTCAAAACCCACCCTCTGGGGAAGCCTTTCTTGACTTCCACACAAAACACTACCCATACTATCCTTCCCCCTCTTCCGCACCTCACTTAATTTTTCAAAATATAGTAAGTCTATATGTATAAGATGGCACGGATCACCACATGTTGTATGTTTCTGTGCTGCCTGTGGCCCTTTACCGCCTACACAATGTAAGCTCCAGGGGAGGGGTCTGATCTCTGCTTCTCTGCTGCACCCTCCACGCCTTGGTGGGACCTGACATGTTATCAAATGAATGGCAGAAATCGTGTTTGAGCGCAAGTCTACCCTACTGCAAATCCCACGCCCTTAATCATTAAATGCTCAGACCTTAGAGGATAAGAAACACATAAGCAGGATGTAAAGATAAGGAAGGTTCAAAGCCTTTGCTTGGTGTGGTGGATGCTGAGGGAAGTGGCTCAGATCTACCTCACAGGACAAGGGTCCTTCTGGCACAGCTGCTGGGCAGTTGGCAGCCACAGGTGGCCGGCACCTCTGCTCTAGGGGCTCTGGGCCCCAAGCTGCCTCGCCCCAGGCCACTGCTGTGCCCAGGTACCTACCCTTGCTGCAAGTGGAGGAAGCTGGGCCTGCATTCCCATGCAGGGGCATCCCAGCTCCAGAGCTCATGGTGGCACAGGCAGAAGTCTTTGTTGCAATGGCGTCAGAGTTCAGCTTCTGTCCCTCCTGCGTCCTTCCCTCCCCAAACAGGAACTGACCTTGAGCACCCTCCCCAGAAGACGTTCTGTACACAGGTCTCTGTCACAAGCCTGCTCCCTGGGGCGCTCAGCCCATGGTAGTCAGAATAATTAATCCCAGGGCTTTCCAGGGAGGTCAGAAGGTGTTTGGGAAATTGGACCCAGAACAAATAAGCCTAGGCCCCAAAAGCCGCACGACAACCAGGTAAACTGGTCCTGCCCATGCCTGCATGACCTTGGCTCATCATGCCCCCTTAGCAAAGCAACCTGAGCAGAAAAAGGGGGTAGGGTACAGAGTGCACAACCGTCTCCATGGCGGGGGAGTGTCCCCCGTGTGACAGTATCTCCTGCTCTTGGCCAAAGCCGGGGCTCCCGTCTGTGCTGTGTCCTTACCCTGCTGAGCTGAAGTATAGTGACTCATGAAACACCAGACGCTCAATCAAAATTTCCTCCCAGCCCCACACCCCACTCCACCCCAGCGCAGTGGTGATCTCCACCTCCGTCTCTGCAGCCCGGCTGCTGCGGGCAGTGTGAGAACAGCGGCTGTGACAGCCCCAAGGGGGCAGCAATATCCCTGTGTGGAGTCTAGAAGCAACAGGAGAAAGGAGCAAATTCCTGCTTGCATATCAGTCTTTCAGAGTGAGAAAGGAAGCCAGCTGTAGTGGTGCCCCCCACACCAGCCCTCTGGGGGTCTGAGCCAGAAGGGTTGCAAGTTCGAGCCCAGCCTGGGCAATCTAGTGAGATCCTTTCTCCAAACTTTTAAAAAAGTTTTAAATGGGCTGGGGATGTAGCTCAGACTGAGTTCAATCCCCAGTAACTCTAACTCTCTCTTTCTCTTTATCTCTGTCTCTGTCTCTGTCTCTCTCTCTCTCTCTCACACACACACACACACACATACACTAAGAAAAGAAACTAGAAGTTTTCCCCCTCCCACTGTGGGCAGTTTCATTGTCATTTGTGATCTGAAAAGCCCATGCTGGGGTAGGGAGACTTTGCACCCGGCTCTACTCTGAGGACTTGCACGGATTCCCGACTCAGTCCTCATACCAGCACTGGGAGGTGGGCGCCGGCATCAGGTACCGTTAGCACTGCTCCCAAGTCTGCACATGAGGAAGTGGAGGCGCAGGAAGCTGAAGAACGGGCATAAGACTTCGCAGGCACCTGCCTCTAAGTATGTTCAGCAGGGTTCACCACTGCCCGTATGTGACCCAGAGCAGCAGGCACCACCTCCCAGCCCTGCTCAGAGCTGGTCACCTCGCCCTGAGGACAGCCGCCCGAGGCCCGGGTCACAGAACAGGGGTGTTTCTCTCACAGCCACCCTCTGCCCAGTGTTCACGGCTGAGCGTGTCTTCGTGGGCCTCCATGTGTGGCATTTGCTTTCCCTTTGGTGCACTCAGTCTTTCCAGATTTTTTACTTTCTTTCCACTTGTCACAAGGGAAGGCCTGCTGGGTGGAAACATCGCACATGAGCTAGAGGAGAACAATGGGCAGAAGGTGCCGAGGGAGCCTGGAGTGTGGTGGCTGTGTTGTGGTTCCTGAGCTTCCTCCAGGCAAGATCTGATCTTCTTGACACCCAGCAGGGCCGATGATCACTTCCTCCCTCAACAAAAGGTTCAAGTGAACAAGCTGTCCTCCCAGGGGCCAGTTGATCCCTGAGCTGACCAGGCAAGATCTTGCAGGCTGTGATCATTTCCTGGCTCGCTCAAGGCCATGCACCGGGAGCCTCTGCCCTGCCCAGCGCGCCCCGGGATCTGAGCCGTCTGGTGTTCCCGGGCATCTCTGAGCAGTGTCGCCAGCGTAGCCCCTGTTACGGTTTGCCGGTGGTTCGAATGTGTCTGCGAAGGGCTTCTGGGCTGCGGGTTTGGGCTCTGTGCGGCGGCATTAGAGGCGGTGGTGCCTGCTGGGAAGGAACTGAACCACGGAGGACGCGCCTGTGGGAAGGACGGAGGCAGTCCTCGTGGGACTCTGGCCTGTTCTCGTGGGAAGGTTGCTATAAAACAGTGAGCCTGATCCCTGAAGCGTGTCCCCCTCTCGCATGTGCTATCGCCATGGGGCCATTTGCTCCGTGTGACGCAGCTCCCCGAGGGGAGAGCTGGTGCCCAGGCCTCCCGAGCTAAATAAACCTCTTAAAAAAAAAAAGGGTACCCAGACTTTAGTAATGGAAAACAAATACACCCTACCTGACCAAAGAGTAAAATTATCAATTTAGATTCCAGAGTTGGAGACGTGAGATAGACTCCACTGAGCTGGACCAATCAATCTACCTCAAGCTGTTGTGCTTGTCACCCGCCTAAGGATTTATCAGACATTTTTCTAACTAACCCTCCCCATGTACATGTCAGCATATCTGAGGTGTATCACAGACCATCGTGTTAGCTAAGGTTTTCTCTGTCTCTCACACACACATGCACAAGTACACACACACGCACATGCACACAGCACACACACGCGCACACACACATGCACACACACACACACGCACCCACCTCAGGAAACCTTTACATCCCCTGGTTCGGTCTCACCCAGGAGAACACATGAGCCACGCTCACCTCCCTTGGGGCCATGGTTCCTGCCACCTTCCCCCAGCCCATGCTTCTTGCCCATAGTTCTGAACACCCACTCACCTCCTGCACTCAAGCCTTGCCCCTGAAGCAATTTCCTTTCTAGCTGACTGTCCAAGGGAAACAAGTGCAGAAATTTTTAAAATTCCTAAAATGACCATAGCTTTATTTACAATAGCAAAAAACTAGAAGCAATCTACATGGTCAACAGGAAAAGAAATAGTACACGGGACCATACTCACACAGTGCCATGTCACCTTCAATAAAGGGGACTAACCACCGCTACCCATAAAACCGGAGACCAATTGTAAAAACAATATGAACGAAAGAACACAAATGCAAATCGCACACTGTATGATTCCATGTCTACGCAGTTCAGTGACAAGCAAAACTAGTCCATAGTGGTGGTCAGAATCTTATATACCACTAAAAAGATTTGGAGGGAAAATTTTCTTCTCTATCTTGATTTGAATGGTTGTTATGTGGGCATATAGTTAGGTTAAAATGTGTGTACTTGAGATTTGTGCACTTAACTTTATATAAATTATACCTTAACATTGAAAAAGGGTCCTTGAAAACTTTCATTTTAAAAATCCAGCCAGGAATGCCTGGTTAAGATGCAAATTTCAAAACTGGGCATGGTGACTCACACCTGTAATCCCAGCACTCGGGAGGCTGAGGCAGTAGGATCGTTGCAAGTTCGAGATCAGCCTGGGCTACAAAGTGAGCTCAAGGCCAGACTGAACTGCACAGCAAGACTCTGTCTCACAAAGAGAAAAACAAATGCAGATTTCAGGGTGTCATCCACAAACCCACTCTATGGGCCGGGGACAGGACCCTGAATCCCGCCAGGGCCCCTAGGCAATGCCAGTACCAGCCAACCTGAAGCCACACGAAAACAGAGCCTGAGCAGAAGGCACCTACTGCTCCGCTAGCTTCCTGCTCACCTCCCCTTTAATACCCCGAAAGCATCTGACGTGAATGGAAAGCCTTCCCTAAGAAGCTGTGAGGGTCGCAACGGAAAGAGATTCCCAGTGTCTCAGAAAGGTAAGCTGCTCGGTGGCTGAGTAGACAAGGTTGAGAAGCTGGAGGCAAGAAACAGGCAAAGAAGGGCACTACCTGACCGAACAGCCCCACCTGCTGCAGGCGGGTTCCCGGGTCCCGGCTCCTCCGGAGTTATGTGTAGAAGGAGACGCGGAGGCATGTTTGGTCCTGATACCAGCTCCTCCCCTCGGGAGCCGTGTGACTGGGGTAAGCTACTTAGCAATGCTGACCTTCGGCTCTTTCTCTGTCTGACGAGGATAACAGAATTAACTTTGCAGGGTTGTTGTAAGGATTAAAAAAGCGTAAGTCTTTTTCTCCCACTACCCTTCTAAATTCTCCTATAAATCAGACTGGCCAAAGGAAACAAAAATAAAATCTATTCGCGTGCACACCCAGCTCCCGCACAGAAACGGCGGTGGGGCCCGGGCTTACGTGGCATCTTGACAAATGAAAAGTAAATTTGTAGAACAGTGACAAGACGAAGGAAGGGGCTTCGAGCTCCTTGGACAGCGAGATGCGTGAAGGGAGACAGTGGGGGCGCTGAGGGAGGCAAGGCTGGAGGGTGAGGTTTGCTGGGAAGTTTTCCTTGCATGTCGTCCTGGGCTGACAAGGGCCTGGTTGTGTCCTTTGACTAACTTCTCTTCTTGGTAGAGAGCAGAGGATGGACATCTTTACATATTTGTGTCCTACTTCAAGGCAAACAGGAGGAGATCAGAGACCTTTCTCTGCATCTGCTCCTTCTCAGTTGCCTTCAGCAAAAATAATCCTTTTGCCGATGTGGCATATTCTGGGGTCACATTCTGCTGCCCTTCATATGATTCCCCTGAGAAGGGGCAGGTTAAGGGTGCCTTTCTCCAGTCTTTCCTGAATTTCAAGTTCCCCTTTGCACTCACATTCACACAGTTCCCACATTCACACATTAGATGTTTCGTTTTGTTTGAGATAGGGCCTTGCTGTGTAACCCAGGCTGTCCTCAAACTCACAGCAATCCTCCTGCCTCAGCCTCCCAAGTGGTGGGATTACAGGTATGTTCCACCATGCCCAGCTAACGCATTAGATCTTCACCAAGCCAAACACTGCCATGAACCAGGGCTGGAGGACTGAACAAGATGAAGATATGCCGGTGGAAGGAGTATGTAGAACACCCTGGGAGGACACAGATTAACAGAGCGTCACATCTCCTCAGTCCCATAGGCACTAAGGAATGCTTCCCAGGGCTTCCCTAAACTAAGTTCATCAGGATGAGCTGATGGCCGTGGGCTGAGGAGATGATCTAGCAATGTAGACTTTCCAGGTTCTCATGTAGATTGAAAATATTCAGGGAAAAAGTTGTGTCTATACGAAAAATGTATAGACTTATTTCTTGTCATTTTCTAAATGATGTAACAAACCAGGTGTGGTGGTACACACCTGTAATCCCATCACTTGGAGGCTGAGGCAGGAGGATCATTGTGAGTTCTAGACCAGCCTGGGCTACAAAGTGAGTTCGAGGCCAGCCTGAACTGCATAGCGAGACCCTGTCTCAAAAAGACAAAAATAAAATAAATGATATAACAACTACTTGCATAGCACTTATATTATTTTACATATTCTAAATCACAGAGATAGAGATTTAATACATATGGGAATGTGTAAATGATATATGTAAATATTATGCTGTTGTATATAAGGAACTTGATCCTCCACAGATTTTGGCACCTGAGAGATTCTCAGGAGCTAATCCTTGATGGACAATTGACTACACAGGCAAGTTTAGGTCTGAGGAATATGAAAAGTTACTCCCTCCACTCTGTGCCTTGTGCATAAGGGAAGCAGTCCCCTGACTGTAGGTAAACTTCAGTCCTTTTTTAGCAAATTTGATGGCCCCACTTTTGAGTGAATCTTGAATGTAAGCTTGCTTGCTTGCTTGCTTGCTTTTTCTTTTTTTAAAAAAAGAGACGCGAACCGGGCGTGGTGGCTCATGCCTGTAATCCTAGGACTCAGGAGGCTGAGGCAGGAGGGATCCTGTTGCAAGTTTGAGATCAGCCTGGGCTACAAAGTGAACTCAAGGCCAGCCTGAACTGCATAGCAAGACCCTCTCTCAAAAAGACCTAAATAAATAAATAATAAAAAGAGACACAAGAAGGATTTATTAGAGGCAGAGATAGAATGTATTTAAGAGCAGAGTGGAGGGCCGGGCATGGTGGCACACACCTGTAATCCCAGCACTCGGGAGGCTATGAGTTCAAGACCAGCCTGGGCTACAAAGTGAGCTTAAGGCCACTTTGGCCTGAACTGCATAGTGAGACCCTGTCTCAAAAAGACAGGGAAAAAAAAAAAAAAGATCAGAGTGCAGGCGCTCAGAGCAGTACTGTACAATACAGCTGGGAACTGGGGATCTTTCATGAGTTTTGGGTGGTGAGAGGCTGTGGAATTTAAAAACCCATTGTGAGGCCGGAAGGTAGTGTGGCTAAACTGGCTAGGAAAGGCAGGGTGACAAGATCCCGGATCGCATGCGCAGAACAGCCCTCAGAGCCCTGCAGGCGGACGTCTCACAAGAACTCAAGCAAGTTTTTGATCGGACGACCTAGATGTGCTGCCCACGTGGGAAATACAAAACAGACCGTCGCCATTAAGAGCTCGCTATCGTCCTCTTCAGCTCACCTACCTTACACTGTAGGGTGTATTTTTATTTTTAATTTTTCCTTCCTTTCTACTCGGCCCAAACTCACTCTGTAGAGCCTGTTTTTCCTCTACCCTCTGCTTTTCTGCTACCTTTAATAAATGTGGAACTTTGCCAGCATTTATGCTTGTTTTGTTCAATTCGTTGTTCAGAACAGAAAGGACCTAGAAACGACTGCCAGAAAGCAACTCCAGCACCCCAGAACCTTATAATAATAGGCTTAGTCTTGTCCTCTGAGTAGGAGAGGCCAACCCACCCACAGTGAGATAATGGTCTGTTCATACAGGACTTCCCAAAAGGGTGGTCGATTCCTGGGGGAAAGAGGAACATTTTCAAGTAAAAAAGGAATGAGCAGACCTTGGTAGCTGAAAGGGAGTTGCCCAAGTTTGCTGTTTTAGGAGAAGGAAAGGAAGAAGTAAAACAAATTTGGGCTTCTGTCCTGAAACTGCAGTCTTTTTTTTTTTTTAATATAATTTTTGAAATAGCAATTTCCTTGTCTCCTTTCTACCTAGTTTGCACCCTCTGTACCCTCCCCACTTGGGTCCCTTGCTCTCCAGTGGGTGAAGAAGGCCTAGGGTCCTCCTTTAGTAGCTGCTTCAGGCTGAGGAGGGGGCACTGACCCGGCCTCACCAGGGACCAGAAGTCTTGTCCTGACTGATGGGACACCAGGACTACTGTGTTCCACCTTTTGAAGAACTGTCACCTTTCCCCAGCCTGAAATAGAGACCAAGGCCATAAGAGACATTCACCCATGTTGGGGACCACTACAAAGTGGCTCTGAGCAGGATTTAATATTAACCAATTGGCTTTTCATATTTACTTGGGAGTTGTCTGAGGTTTAGGCGCCTTGTTTGCAGATGGGCAGCTGATTCATAGTAAATGAACCTCTATGAGTCACTGGTCACTGTTGAGGCCTGTATTGACCTGAGATGCTGTGACACTCAAGGACAAGGTGACCACAGCTGAGGATGCCTGGCTCCTACCCCTACTAACTTCTAGGAGACTATGGCTGCAGGCATCTCAGCCCTGCTGTGAAGGTCTGCCTGGAGATAACATAGCTCTCCTAAATTAACAGAATATTACTTGGAGGAGTCCTTGAAAGGATTCCCAATTCCTGCCCAGATTCCTGCTCAGATTCTTGCATTTTCTCCAGTGTTTCCCCTCCCTTATTTGAAAATCTAATAAAAATAGGCAACCTAGAAAAGTTTTTGGCTAATTCAGAGAATATAGAAGCTGGAAAAGAATTAGTCCCTCCTGGAAGCCCTGAAATCATATTCCATCGTCTCATTTTTTTATTTACACCTTCATCCATCTACTCGCATGGGAGATTGTGGGCCTGATCAGCCTGCAATAACTTAGGGTTATTTAACCTGGTCTTCGATACACCCATGACACCGATGAACCAGAGAGTAGAACAGAGTTCCAGTGCAAAATATCATAGTAAGAAAAATGAGAACTTTCTTCTACCAGGCTGTTCTAGAGAACTGGTGGGCTAGCCAGTCATTAAAGTTCGTGGCAGGGCCTGACAGTGCGCTGACCTGCAGATGTAGATCATGGAGGGCAGGGGACACATTTGCAGTGTTCAGGAATGTACACACAACCTGAATGTGAGGTTTTGCGGTGAGACCTTGTGTCACGTGGCTCGGAAGAGACTCCACTCGTCTGAATGGGTAGATGTCTGTGCAATAAGAACCACTGTGGCATGCTCATTGTTCCAGCACTCAGGAAGCCACTGGTTTGTTAGCATTGAGTTTGTTTAGTCATTCAACTCCCCTTTTTAACTGTTTTTCTTTTGTCTTCTTCCTCCTTCTATTTATTTATTTATTTAGCAGTGCTGGAGGTCAAACCTAGGGTTCTACACTTTCCAAGCAAGCACTGTACCGCTGAGCTACAGCCCCAACACCACCGTGGGTTTTTTTTGCTCTGCGCTGCTGGGGTTTGAACCCAGGGCCCTGTGCCTGCCCTGTAAGTGCTCTACTATTGGGCCCCAGCCCCCGCCACTTCCCATTCTCCACTCAACCCCTCTCCCAGGGATCCCCCAGTCAGAAGCACTGCATCACTTTCTGCGGTGATGTGGAGACCCAGTGGCAACAGGGAAACAAACAAGACCAGGCTCACTGCTGACTGCGGTGTCTCTGACCACAGTGCGTCCCTAAAGGGCAGGCACCACCTATGTACCAGTGAGAGAAGCGTTAGTCATTATATGGCATTCCTCAGTTTTCATAGTAATGACTCAACTAATTCTCTACAGAAAAGTTCAGCAAGCTGAGATTGCTCACCAAGGTTTCTGCCCACTTGCCTGAGAGGAATCTCATCTGGCCAAGTGGAAAAAGAAATTTTAAGTATTAGGAAAGAGGCTGAAAAAATTATTGTCTACTTTTTGGTGCAAGGATGCAGAATGGTTTGAGTAGAGAAGCTAACCGACAAACCATGCCCAATTTCCACATAGCTGAGTTTCCTACACAAGGTCATAGACAAGGCTGTGAAACGCACGTACCTGGGATTTTGGCACCCAAGGAGTGGAGCCAATTCTTCACAGATACAGAGGGATGACAGCTCTAAAATCATTACAGTGTCTGTGTGTGTTCAGTATAGATGCAAATTTTTTCTGCGTATTTATATCTATAGTAGGTTCAATCTCCGGCTATAGAGGGCTGAGTGTACCCAGGTATATATGTATACGTGTGTATATACCGACCCCACCGAGGTTGGATATAAACATAAGAATTAACTCTCCAGTCTTACCCACTGAACCACAGGAAGTCTCGGAGAGGGTCTTTTAACTCAAGCCGGTCTTAGGAGGTAAGGTCCAGCTGGGAGGAAACAGGAAAAGTATTTGAAGCGGGAAGAGGAATGCACAGACAGTCTTTCTCAAACTGAGGTCTCTCTACTCTAGCAGGACCAGTCGTGACCAAATGATAGTTTTCTCGCAGGCTCCAGGGCCTGGCTAACTGGTGAGGGCTGGACTGCCCACGAGAGTTTATCTGGTCTCGAGGAGTCTTAACACCACACCCCACGCTTGCGTGAGAAGCTCACACACTTCATTGCTTTGCAGTCTTCTCGCTAAATTTTATAGCATTGAAACCTCTTTGTCCCCTTTAAGAGATATGAAGCTGTTATTTTCTCTAAACCAGTCTCTGAATTTAAAAAATACTCAGCCCTTCTGAATAAGGCCCTGACTGCTTGAGTTAATTTGAGTAATTTTCACTTATGTCATTAGTAATTGCAAAGGGGAAAAACCTTCAATGTGTAACTTTTGACAGCCTCAGTCATTCCTGATAGAAAACTGCGTTTAGTGATTCATAACATTCTAAGTAAGAAAAGATAACTCTGAGCATGACTAGATGGTCCCTTATAACGCTGCTTGTTGTGCTTTATGGGGAAAGGCATATGCTGGACCCCTACTCCAAATGTCTGCCTCTCTCCCATCAGTCACTTAGGACATCCAAACCATGCTGCTCTCTGTTCCTGCATTTAAATGTGAAAAGTCCTCAGGAGAGCAGTACCTTTGCCTTAATCTGATTTATGGAGAGCCAGGCGGGAGGAGGAGAAAGCCCGCAGCTGGCACTCTGCTCAGACTTCCCACAAATATTAAGCCAGTGCATCCATCTCCTCTCTTCTCCGGAATCCCTCAAACAATCCCTAGGAGTCTTGAACTTACCTCAGAGGCACAGATCCTAGGTTGGGAGGGAAGCTGCTACGCGCACGTTGGGTACCCTTGGGTAGCTACTGAACTTCTGAGTGTTTCAGTTCTCAGATCAGCAAAATGGAGGTGAACAGCCCCCCTGGGGGACCGAGTGTGTAGCTCACTTAGAGCGCTTGCCTAGCACCATGAGGCCGCGAGCTTCACCCCCAGCTGAGCAAAAACAAAGAGACAGACAGACAAGGCCTCTACTTTGTGTGCCTGACTGCTCTCTAGGACCCCAATCTCCTTTCTTCTCCCCTTCCCTCATCCAGCGTGAATGAGTCTGTGAGCCCTTTAAAACTCTCCTCTCTACGCCTCTCCTTTTACCTGCACCTTCTAAAATACTGTTCCCCAGCCTGATCCCTCCTGCTTCACCTACCACGTTCAGCCTCACTTCGGACCTTACCTTCTCCTGGAAACTGCGCCCTGTGAGCCACGCCTACACCTTCCTCACCCAGCTCCCAGGTGCCAGACTAGGCCACACTCTCTGAGGACAGGCACTGTCCTCTTTTCTCCAGCAACTGAGGACACAGTTTTGACATATGTTTGTGGAATTAAGGAATGAATTACTGGGTATACAGATGGATGAAAGCTAGACATAAATTTACTGATCTCAATTTATGAAAATTCCTACAGCCATTTCAGAGAAGGTATGAGAATACAATTACCCAGTGAAGGGACCTTTGCCTTCAAAGGTAGATTTAGGCCCCAGATATTCGTTGCCTTTTTAACTTTATTTATTTATTTACTTATTTATTTACTTTGAGACAGGGTCCTGTTATATAGTTCAGGCTGGCCTTGAACTCACTATTTAGCCCAGGCTGGCCTTGAACTTACAGTGATCCTCCTGCCTCAGCCTCCTGAGTCTGGGATTATGGACGTGTGCCACCATGCCTGGCCAAAACTATTTATTTTACTTTATTTCCACATACACAGTAATAATGTATTGTCAGAACAACAATATCAAGAGGTTTCTTTTAGGTATTACTTTTTTTTTTTTTAAGCAGAGGACAAACAGGAAGGAAAAACAGGAATTGAACCTCTGAGCACGCAGTCATGTGTCTTTGTTTCTCAGAGCCTCGGGTACAGTGAAGAGGTAAATGACATTTAGAGAGAAAGCTAGTGACTTTGGATCTCAGCATCTGGTGAAATAGGGTATTTCCATTTGGTAATCACTGCTCTGAATATGTCAATAGTGTGTCGTCACTCTACTAAACAGAGCTCCAGCCCAAAGGAATTTCCCTGGGAGCCCTGGTTCAGCCATCTCCTGGGCCCCAGGGCAGTGTTTGTCTGGTTTTGCCTTGTTCTGAATGTAAGGCCTCCTGCCATGCTCTGGGGGGGGGGGGGCCAGCCTAGGCACAGTGGCGGGCAGACACTGTACCCAGCCAGAGGGAGTGGAAGGTACCTAGGGGCACACAGATAGATCCCTCCAGAGGGAGACACTCAGAGGAGAGGTGACTGCCCAGGCCGAAGGCGGGAACAGAAGAGGAGGCCACACCGAAAAGTGTGAGAGACACTTCCTCGGGAGGCTGGCACTGACATGTCGGTAGCAGGTGAAGTAGGAGCTCTGGTGGCCAGCAGGGAGGAGAGGAGATGAAGGAGAGAGAAGGAGGGCTCCTTCATGCGGCGACAGGCAGAGGGAAACAGGAAGGAAACAAGATCAAGATGGAGGGAAGAACTTTGAATAGAAGGAACGTTTCTTCCTCTCAGACTGTAGACAGGGAGAGGAGAAAACCATAGGGGGTTCCTCTTGGAGTTCTGAGGGGGTGTGGGGAGTTCTGAGACCAGATAGCTGCGCTGTGCCTTGGAGGAAACTAAGGTCTGGTTTCATCATCTGCAAAGCAGAGACTGACACCTCACAGATGAATCGCAGTTGCCTCGGCAGGAGAGCTGGCAGCTGCGGAGCAAGTGCTATCACTGATGGTTTTATTGTTACTCATCTCGGGAAACACAGAGCCCAGGGTCATCCATGCAAGGGACGGAGGGAGGGAATGGCTTTGAGGCTTGGGAGAAGGGAGCCCCTGTGGGACTAAGACAGGCAAGTGGAAGGTGGAAAGCCACGAGGTGGCGAAGGACCAGCTAAGGGGAGGGGGCAGGAACCTGGGACCGTGAGCTGGTAAGTAGGCTCTTACTAGGACCCGCAGGGGACCCTAACAGCCCGGAAGTGGATCCCCATTAATGTTCTCGAAGACAATGGCTGCTTTAGTTTAGGGTACTCTGGTCAGTTGGTGGGGTCTATACAACTAAGCAGTGCTCCCGTGCTTGGATTCCAAGTCTCAGTTTGTCACCCATCAGCGCCAGACAGGTGCTGACTGCTGTCTTAGTTCGAGCCATGGCGCTGTCGGTCTTCAGCTGTGTAAGAGGTCAGGGAAGGGTGTAACTAAGGAAGCAAGGGCCAGATATACAGTGAACAGTGCTTTATGAGGGAGCCCGAAGTGCGCATGCCTTTGCGAGGTCGCTTTGTACAGCCAGGTGTGCGGGCACAGGCCTGTAATCTCAGCACTCAGGAGGCTGAGGCAGGAGGGTCATTATGAGTTCAAGGCCAGCCTGAACTATATAGTGAGACCCTGTCTCCGGAAAAAAAAGAAAAAGAAAAAACAATGACGTCACCTTGTACTGTTTGCAGGTCATTTCATCTGACAAGAGTTGTCAGCTGACCTACAGCAAGATGAGCTCTCAAAAACAAGTTTTCTCAACCTCAGGACTTTGACACTTGGGGACATGTACATCTGTGTTGTAAGAGCCTGTCTTGTCTTTGTGGGGTGTTTAGGAGCACCCCTAACTTCTACCCACTGGATGCCAGCAGCAGCCTAGTTGTGACTATCAAAAATGTCTCTTGACATTGCTAAATGTCCCGAGGGTAAAATTTCCCCTAGTTGAGAATACTAGAAGGACAATGATAACTCTTACTGAGAAACACCCTGCGGTTCCCGGTTCATCATTATTTTGAACTCGACTTTGATGACCCTCCCTCCCCGATTCTCCTGAGATCTTCGTCCTCACTATCAAGCCCTGAAGCCGCTGCAACACCTCACTAAGTCAGACAGAGCCAATGGATTCCAGGGAGGCACTTCAGAATCACACACAAGCTGAAACACTGCATGGCTTTTCTTATACAAGAAACCCGAAGTATAAGTAAAGGGCAAACTACAAGACAGCAGGGAGACGGGGCAGGGGATGGAGAGGCGGAGGGAAGAGAAGGGAGGGAAGGGAAAGCGGATGAAAGAGGAGTTCAGAGGAATTATGCGCTTGCACACACTCCACACAGGGACGAGAACATGGGGCACTGCACACACGAAGAATAAATCAATAAAGAGGAGCAGCAGGAGCTCAGCTGCGTCGGACCTAAACCTATGCAGCTTCGAGAAGCGACGAACAGTGAGGCGAACTTATAGGCAACTCCCGTTTGGGAGCTGAGGCTGAGCACGAGACTGAGCCCGGCTCCCAGGCCTCCCCAGGCTGCAGTCCTTCTGCCCTGCCCGGCTCCTCTACCTCGCGTGAGCTGGGTCCTTGGCTCAATTTCCCTCTCTTGCCTGAACACCCCACCCTGCACGCTGCGTTCCATAATCCCGCAAAGTACATCAAATCCAACATGCAGTCTCCTTAAACAGCTACTTGAGATACTGTGCCTTTGGTTTCTTTCTCCCACAAGCTGCTGAAGATGAAACCATGCTGTTTTCTCCAAAAGAGGTACAAGTTTGCCCTGAGACTATGTAAAAGAAACCATCTCATCTTACTTTCCCAGGCCACATGGAAAATGAAATTGTTCTACTTATTAAAATAGCTTTTCTTCAAATTCTTATGACTTACTAAAAATGACCATTAACATTTTCAGTTGGTTCCATTTTAGTTTTGGTCAGAGTTTCTTCTGAACTCAGTTTCACTAAGAACTTCGGTGACATTTATCCTTTACTTCCCTTTTTTTTTTTTTTTTTTTCCTCTGACACCTTCTGGACGGGGTTGAGGGATGTGTTACTCTTGCTGGGCCAACAGCTTCTCTTCTGGGATAGGGTCAGTTGAGATCCAGGGCTCCAGTCGGTAGTGATAACTCACGTTTCCCTTGGCAGGGCACTCTAACACCCTCACGGACAGCTGGGTAAGACCATGTTGTGAGCACAACATAGTAAGACTAAGAAAGTCAGTGGTAGCTAAGGTCCTGCCTCACCCTACACAGACGTGTGGCCCCACGGGAGGGATACACACTTTACTACTAATCTGAAGATGTACTACGCTCCTAAGCACTGCACCAGTGCGAACGCACGGGACAGGGCAGAGTGCAACGCAGGATGAGATGTCACAAGTGGCAGCATCTGAGGCCGGAGGAGTCATGGCTGTTTCATGGGCAGCCAAGAAAGCTTCACAGAGCAGAGGGAATTTGAACTGAGGGATCACTCTGCTTTTTCAAACGTTTTTATACTGGGGACTGAGCCCAGGGCCCTGCGAATGCTAGGCAAGCACTCAACCACTGCACACCATCCTTTTTGGTTGTTTATTTTGAGGTAGGGTCTTGTTAAATTGCCCAGGTTTGTCTCAAACTTGTGATCCTTATTGCCGCAGTCTCCTGAGTAGCTGGGATTGCAGGCGTATAGCAGGGTGCCCGGCTGGTCATTATGCTTTAAAGAGGCAGAAATATTCTGAGTGATAGCACATGGGCTTATTTCGTATTAGCCCCAAGGGGTTCACAGCGTGGCGTCCCAGTACTGACATGTTGAGTATGTTACACTGAAGGGGTCTGAGAACACGGCAAAAGCAGGCTGGCTGCTCTCACTTTCCCACCCCTTACCAGAAGGAGGTGAAGAGTCCCCCACGGGAAGGGTGTCCTTTCTCTGCCCAGAGGACGGGAACACCCTTGCTTCTGAAGACACAGGGAGGAATAGGAACAAACGCATGTTGCTTCGCGCCTCCCTCAGTGCACTGCCAGTAGGCCAGACTTTCATCATCTGTACATTTCTCCACAGCTGGCTGTTCTTCATCAAACTGAGAGTAAAATATGTGACTACTGCTCCACTGTGTGTTCATGAAGCCTCCCAGATCAGGTAAAATTTCTATTAAATAAGTTTGGATGGTTTTTTCATGTCAGTCTGTCTTTCTGTCATAGAGGTGCCCACAAGAGCCAAGCAATAGGTGAGGAAAATATATTTCTACTCTCCTGCAACCCCTTACATTCTCAAATAATATTTAAGGTTACTTATAACAAAAAATGCAAACCAGGAGTGGCCATACCTGCCCATAATCCCGAAACTGAGAGGGTGATGCAGGAGGATCACAAGTTTAAGCCCACTCTAGACTATTTAGTGACTTAGACTATCTCAGAATTTTAAAAGGGTATCTGGGAAGATAGTCAATGTGAAGACCTAGGTTCAGTCCCCAGCACTGCAACAACAACAGCCACAATAGACTGTTAAAACAAGAATTTAAAACCATAGGTCACTTATATGAGACAACCTGCCCTTGGCTAAGAATATTTTTAGAATCAAACTAGAAATGTAAATGTCCAGGCAATTTAGGTGTAATGAGTTTCATAATTTTACCTTCTAAACAAAAGGAAGCAAAACACCCCAACCAAACAGGGCCAGGGGTATAGCTCAGCAGGCACGAATACCCGCCCTGGGATTGCTCGTCAGACTTTTGAATTGGGGGCACTAGAGAGGATGGTGACAAAGATCATCCCAAGTCAAGAGAGGCTGTTTTGCTGCGGGTACCTCAGAGAAAGGGCTTCATGCGAACAGTCCTACATGCACATCCCCCTTTTCTGTGGTACACCGTGGTTAGTGATTGCCTGTAAAGCAGTTTTGGTTTACCTGAAATTGTAAACACCAAAGCATGTGTTTCCCAAAGGAATATTGTATTACTAGGCTCTCACGTACCAAATGAAGCAGTACTACTGTTTTATTTGAGTCCTTTGCTTATTTAGGAGTAGGAGAGTGCCAGCTGGAGTTTTATTGAAAATAGTCATTAAGTTCAAGAGAGGAAGGGAGTTCACATTATATATTTCAGAATGTTAACTGTGGTGTTTCAAAGGACAGAACTGACTCAAAGAATTGAGTCTGCACAATGTTGGGGAAAATGTAGGCTTAATTTTTTATTTAACTGAAAGATTGATTTTAGGTTTTTAAAAAAATTTACTGTGCATCCTGATACCTTTTGGGTTTTAAAGGAAATGGAGCTGAGCGTAAAATACCTGTTCTCAATTATGTGGATCTGTATGCATGGTATTGGAGCATTACAGTAATGTTTAGTCTCAAGTGTTTATTTTCTGGGGACCTTAAAAAATTGTTATGTTTGAGTTGTTTATAAAGTTTGTCTTGTGATAGTCCTGGTATGTGAAGATAAATTATCTGGCAGAAAAGGCTCACACTTGTCCTGTGTCATGAAGTGTACCAAGCCTACACAGCAGTTTTCTCTAAGCACCTGGTTTGCCAGACACCTGCACAGAAGGAGGCTGAGGCAGGCAAGAGGAGGGACAGCCACTGCTTGGGTTGATAGTCATATTCGTGTGTGCGTGACTGCAGGGTGTGCATGTGCACACTTCTGTGTGCTCTCTCTCTCTTCCAGGGGCACCCTCTGCTTGCTGTTCTGTATTACATTTGAAGAGGTGGTAGTTTCTGCTCCTGTCAGTGTTTCCAAAGGTGAAACATTTAGGGGCATATTAAAGGGGAGAAAGCATATAAGGCTTTTAGAACATTATCAGTGTCTCAGTTCTGATATCCAGATGTTATGTTAATAAAACATTTCTTGTCTTTCCCAGATGCACTATATATTTGTTCAAAGTTAAATCTATAAACTGTATATACTTAAAAAAAAAAAAAAGTACATGCCTGGCAAGCGCAAAGTCCCGAGTTCTGATTCCTGGTACCAAACAAACAAACCCAGGCACATGTGCTGACTCTAAATTGTAAGAATATTGACAGGGCAAATCTTTATCCAAGGGAGTAGTGAATGATAATAAATTATTTTCCATACATGCAAAAAAGTCTTTCATGTGTCTGTTTCTCATGCTGAAAATTATCATCTCCTGGGGGGTGGTGATATTTCCGGAGGGAGGTGAGAAGCCAGGACCCAAGAAAGCACTTTCTGGAGTTTTAATCATACCTGTGGCAGCAGAGCTGAAGGTGAAGCACCCGAGACAGCCAGGGGCTCTCACTCACTGGGCTGGGGTGGGGCTGAGCTTCCGCATCTCTCCCACACTTGAGAGACAAAGGCTTAGAACATTGAGTTCTTCATATGGTCACACTGGGGTGGGGCGGAGTTCACGGGTTTGCATGTCTAACAAATCCCCGGGGGACACTGTTTGTGCTGTCCACTCGCCCTGCCCCCCAAACCACATTCTAAAAACCACTGACTTAGAACATCCTTCATCAACGTAGCTAAGTGGTTCCTCCTGAGCTTTGCATGAAACTGGGGGACACAGAATTCAAGATGAGTCTTCTGGGCAGGTATTTTGTGAACTTAAAAGAGCTCTATAGGCTTTAGATAACAAAGATAAGGGTAACTCATATCTTTTGACATTTTCTGTGTACACGAACTGGAGTTTAACACACATTATCTTACTTAGCATCTCGCCCAAGCAGCAGGGCTGATGTTGGATGTGCAGCTGAGGAGTCAGCCTGTGTGCATGTGGGCAGGCAGTGTTACATCTTCAGGCACTGTGGTCCACAGACATACCTGCTTGCAGGGCCAGTTCATCTTGCAGGAAACACCTTTTGATCTGGACAAGCAGTCACTAGAGGTCAAAGTTCTGCTTCAGAGAGCCTGCAGGAAACAACCGAGAGAATGTGAAGCCAGGTGCTAACGATCATTGTCTCGACCACAAAAGTTCCTGAATATAGAACAGAGTTTATAGAACAGCTCTGCTGTGATTGAAGCACCTGGATGCCTGGGACCCATCCATGAAGGGTGTGATGAATATAGTCTGTGGAAATATCTAGGCATAAACTTTTGCTTGGGAGGGGGGTGTTGAGACAGGGTCTTGCTATGTAGGCCAGGCAAGCCTTGAACTCACTACATGGCACAGGCTGGCCTTGAATATACAGTGATCCTCCTTCCTCAGCCTCCTGAGTGCTGGGATTATAGGCACATGCCACCATACCCAGTTTACACATACACATTTTTAAAAACTCCCTAGTCAGGGTTAAGAACTGCTAGTACACTGGTAATAGATATTACACTTGATCAGAAGGGAAAAGTTAAAAAAAAAAAAAGAAACAAAGCTTTTGTACATGAGGAGGGGTTGAAGGAAGGGGAAGGGAATGGGAAAAAAAGAAACAACTTATATCATATACAGCTACAAAGTCAAATTCTCTATGAGGAATGTGATCGTTATGAATATTTAAAACCTGTAAATCTTGTTTTAAAAAAACTACTAGTATAGATTTGATTTGGGACAAGATGACCGGGGGACAAAACTCAAACTTAGCAAAATACCTATTCCCAGGTGGAAATGCTTAGGGATCTGCCAAATTGGTTTTTGGCTATTCTTTGGAGCACTGGCTTTCCAATGTCATTGTGCATGAGAATCCTGTGGAAGGCACATAAGAGCTGATTTCTAGGTCTCTCCTAGAGTGTCTAAGTCAGCAGCCCCAGGTTGTCCAAAACTCCATCTTTTTGTGTGTACGTGTTGGGGAGTGAGACACTAACAAGTAATTCTGGCTGGCCTTGAGTCCAAAATGACCTCAAACTTGCAGCAATCCTGCTTCAACCTCCCCAAGTGCTAGGATTAGAGATGTGTGCCACTATGCCCAGCTGAGATTTTGTTATTGTTGGTATTGTTTGTGTACCCCTTACCCCTTTGAGACAGCGTCTCTCCAAGTTGCTGAGATGTCCAGGCTGGGCTCAGACTTGATTCTCTTACCTCCTCCTCCCCGAGTACTGACATTACAAGTGCAACTCAAACAGAAACACAGAAATGACACCCAGGATTTGGAGGCAGATTTATTTTACATCAATGGACACTGATTGGACTCATTCCCAGAATATCAGGCCCTGATCGCTGGTGGTCTAGGGCTTACATAGGATAAGCAAGCAGGAAGTACAGAGCAGAATGGATTGTCAGTTGGAGACTGATTCTTACAATGTGCATCATAGTGACCAGCTATCGCAGTGACCAGTCATTTCTAAGAAACAAAAGTGACAGGAACTGTAACCAGAACTATTACCTGGGCAACTAACAAACTAAAGTATACTGGTGGGGCGTCTTGTGCTACATGAGGGTGGGCCTCAAGGCCCAGCAAATTTGCATTTCTAACAAGTTCCTAGTGATCTTGACACCTCTGGTCCTCAATGTGAACTGCTTTACTATTAAGATCTTAACAGCACATAGTGAAGGATGCCTGTGTTTCACAATTTCTACTTCTCAACTTTTGTTTATTGGAGAAAAAAATGCAATCCAAGTTGAAAACATCAAAATTATTTATAATCCAATGATAACTATAATGAATAACATTTTTCCTACAATATATAATATATATATTCAGAATTTGTTTAAAAAATTATAATAGTTGTGTGGAGAACTTTTTTTTTGAGACAGGGTCTCACTATGTGATTCAGGCTGGCCTTGAACTTACTGTGTAGCCCAGGCTGGCCTCAAATCTGCAGCAATCCTCCTGCCTCAGCCTCTTGAGTGCTGGGATCCCAGGCATTTGCCTCTACATCCAGCTTTGAAGAACATTTTTGCACCTAGAAAAATGCTGACACACACACACAAAAAAATGCTGACACACACATGAATGTGTCCTTGTCCATCTTATTTGCTGGATCTGGCACCATGTGACTTCTGGCTCCTCCCCCAAGTCAGAATGACCACGAAAAGCAAATGTTTTGAACTGATTCAGGACATCAAGACAGCTAGGACAGCCCTGCTGGAGCTACTCACAGAAGAGGACTTCAAGAGCTGCTTTAGAAAGTGCCAAAATGCCAGGACAGCTGCACAACAGGAGGGGCAGTCATGGCTGTGTGTATTTTACTGCAATACATTTTTTAAAAATTTAAGCATCTGCTGTATTTTTTATCATAACATGTATGTCATCATGCTTTGGAAACTGTCTGGCCTCGCAGGTGGTGGGAGTCCTCTGGATATGGAGCACAGAGTGTGACATTGTATAAATGCTGAGAAGCAAAAGGAACAGATATTTTAGTTCCCACTTTGCTAGCTGAGGACACTAACACACAAAGTTAACTGACTTCCCAGAAGCAACAGGGTCACGCAGCAGCAGCCACAACTCTCCCAAGATTCTTGATTCCCAACACAACCTTTTTCACCGGGTGTCCATTATATACAGATTTAAAGAAAACTGGACACTGAGGCACCTTCTTTGTTGCATGAGAGTTCCTATCCCGGGATGTCAGAGATAAAAGGAAGCAGAATGCCTCATATTATCCTTCAGTCAGTTTAGGCAAGGGCCTAAGACAGTAAATGTGCCCCTTTGCCAAGTGTGGTGGCATACCCCTAAAATCCGCAGCATTTGGGAGGCTGAGGCAGGAGGATCACCATGAGTTCAAGGCCAGCTTGGGCTACATAGTGAGTTTTAGGCCAGCCTAAACAACATAGTGAGACCCTGTCTCAAAAAAAAAAAAGCACCCTTTAGAGCCCCTGGATATTCCACAGCCAGAAAAACAGTCGGCACTTCCAGGAGCAGTGTGGCCCAGCTTCTTTCAGACCAGCTGGGCCAAGCCCTACCCCTCCCTTATACTTGCTACATGACTTTGGACAAAGGGCTCAGTTCCCCCAAGTCTCAAATTCTCATCAGTAGAACAGGAGTGATAATACACATCTCATACTCTAAGGAATGAAGATTGTCTGGAGAAACCTAGCCCATAGTAAGCAACCAACACAATATAAGTGTTCTTGTTATTATTAGAGGGAGCCTGTTTGCCCACATTTTCCATGTTACCTTCTCTATTAGATCTTTACTATCAATGTGCATGGACATTCACTTCTCCTATCTTTTAGAAACCTCCTACCTCCTTCTCTAGCTGAAACCCATTTCTCTCTTCCACTGAAAGACAATGGCCTGGCGCACACCTGTAATCCCAGCACTCTGGAGGCTGAGGCAGGAGGATCATTGTGAGTTTGAGACCAGCCTGGGCTACAAAGTGAGCTCAAGGCCAGCCTGAACTGCACAGCGAGACGCCCCCTCAAAAAGACAAAAGAAAAAGAAAAAACAAGACAATGGCCTTCAAAGACATCTCTGTAGTTACTGGCTTCAATCCTCCCTCTTCACTCACCCTTGAACCTTCCCACTGAGACTTTCACCCACCTCTGTGCCAGCACAAGGTTTTCAAGATCCCCAGGGACTCTGACTTCGCTGAATGTGGCAGACAAGGCTTTCTCCTCTCACCCACTTCATCAGTGGGCTGACACGTTGTTTTTTTTTTTTTTTTTTGCGGTACTGGGGATTGAACTCAGGACCCTGCGCTTGCTAGGCAGGCGCTTATTCCACTGAGCTATATTCCCAGCTCCAGACACGTTGCTTCCTTGCCTAGGTGTCCCCTTGGCGTAGCTTCCAGGACAGATCGCAAGCTCTCTGGATCCTCCTCCTTGCCCGCTGGCCAGCCCCCAGTTACTTCTTCTCACTCACAACACCAGATCAATTGTTCTGGGCCTCGTGCCAGGCAGGGGCTTCTTTCTCCATCTACCATCACTTCTTTAGAAACTGACACTCTCCTGCCTTCAAACGCCACACATGCCCTGAAGACTCCTAGAAGTCTGTCTTCCTCCAACCTCACCCCTAAACTCCAAATTCATACACCTCCCTACGTGCTTGGCCTTCCACTAGGAAGTCAAACAGGGATCCAGAAGGTAACTTCCCGTAACCAGATTCCTGATTTGGACCCTTGAAGTCTTCCTTTTAAATTTATGGCAATTCTCTTTGTCCGGTTGCTTAAGTCAAAAACCTATTTGAGTCCTTTTTCGTTCCTTCTTTCTTCTGGTACCGGATATCAAACTCAGGACCTTGCACTTGCCCGGGGTGCTGTGCCACTGAGCTGTACCCCAGTGCATCTTTCCTTTTGTTCTTCCTCCTGCTCTTCTCGCGGTGTTAGGGGCTGGACCCAGCAGTGCTCCACCACTGAGCTCCATCCCCAGCTCCTTTTGTTTCTCAGTTTGAGACAGGGTCTCACTAAGTCGCTAGGTTGCCAGGGTGGCCTTGAACTTGCGACCCTCCTCCCTCAGACACCCAAATTTCAGGGATTACAGGTATGCGCCCCCGTACCCAACTTTCTATTTTCAAAATATACCCAGAATCTCACCACTCCTCAACATATTACCCTGCTGTAAGATACTTTCTTGTCTCTCCTGAATTACAGCCAGTTTTCTAACTGGTCTCACCTCTGTCATTCTCACTTTATTTTCAACAAAGCAGTCAAAGAGATCCTGTTAAAAACCACATCAGGTCCTGTCTTGTGCTTTACTCATACTAAGGATTCTCCTTTTGTTCAGAATGAATCAAAGTCCCGTCGGACATGGTGGTGCACGCCTGTAATCCTAGCACTGCGGAAGCTGAGGCAGGAGGATTGCCATGAGTTCAAGGCCATCCTGAACTGCATAGTGAAACCCTATCTCAAAAAAAAAGAGTGAATCAAAGTCCTAACAAAAGACCTCCATGAGTCCTAGCCCCCATCTACCCATGCATGCTAGCGGACTTCACCTTTTGTGGGGGGGTCAGTACTGGAATTTGATCCCAGGGCCTTCATATCCCGAGCTCCAGGGTCTCACTAAATCATCTGGCTGTGTTAGAACTTTCTATATTCCTGCCTCAGTCTCCGAGAGTGCTGGGGTTACAGGTGTGAGCCACTGTGCCTGGCTTGTCCTGTTCTTGATTGAGCCACAATGGCCTGTATACTGATCTTTAAATTTTGCCGAGCACACATTTGCTTCTGATCTTTGCATTTACCATTTTCTAAGCTAAGAATGATCCTCCCCCTGAGATCCAAGTCTCTTCTTCTCCCTGTTCAGGTCTTAAATGTCACTTTCTCAGAAAGGCTTTACCTGGTCATGCTATACTGCACCCTTCCTTTTTTTTCTCTCTGGGCTTCTCTCCACTTTACACACACACACACACACACACACACACACACACACACACACTGTTGCTATTGCTGTTTATCTTGGGGACTGCTTGTTTCCAAGCAGAATATACAGGGCACAAGAACAAGGGATTTGTCTCTTCCGGGCATTTCAGCCCCCTCCATCTTCCCCAGCACCTGAAGCGCTGCTTGCTTTTAATTCAAGCTCAGGAAATACTGGTTTAATGAATGGATTAGTCTCCGCTCATAAATTAAAAACAAATATTCTTGAAGAAGAGAGATCCTGGGGGAAATCCCCAAGAGTTCTTTGGCCTGAGAAAAACACAACCTACTTGAAAAGGGAAATAGTTTTGGTTATCCCCTTTATTTCTGGAAGTTATGTTTAAGAGAGACTGGCCATGCCTTGCTCAGTAATCCCTTCCTAATCCTTAATACACTTCACAAAAACACAGAGGAGAATGGTGAGTGGCAGCCTGCAAAAAGGGGTGAGGAAAAGGGACGGAGAGGAGGACCAAGGTCACTGGCTCAGAGGAACGCGTGATCCACAGGAACTGGACTTGCCCTGGGTCTTTCCTGCCCTAATTAGGTCCTGGGCCAGGTTTCTTCCTGTGTCTCTGTTCTCTGATCCACCCAGGCTCACCTCTCCTCCTGGGGAAACGTGCTTCTGCCCGGCTTCATCACTAATGGAACTTCTTTTAGATTGTATCAGAGCCTCCCCGCCAGTCATTTTCTTCCTCCAGTTGCGTGTCTTAACAGGCAATACACTTAATGACAATTCAGCCAGGGTGAATACCATGTCTCCCACTAAAGGCGGGAGAGTGTGGACGGAGTGCAGAGTGCCGCAAAATCACTTAAGGCGGTTTGCATTGCTCATCTACACACAGCCGTGGTAACAGAATGACCGACTCTCCAGCCAGGGCCAGCTGTGCAAAGCAGATGACACAGCTTCACCTGGTATGATCAGGGTATTAAAAATTCTTCAGTACCATTCACCTGCCACAGTACTTGCCATGCTCAGATCAAGATAGCTCTCCCTTGGGTTGAGCTGCTGTGTCCCACAAGGATCACCTGTCAAAACCCCACATATCCTCATGGAATGCAGAGAGTCCAGTCCAAGCCAGTCCCTTATAGGTACTGGGGCAAGAATTCAAATGGAGGCCTACAAGCAGGTACTCTAGTCTCCTACCAGGACCCTACTGCGGAAAGCTGGGTTCAAATTTAAAACTCTTAGATTTCTTAGCTTCTCTGGCGGCGTGGAGAGGTCCAGCCCCTGCCCACACTCAGTCTCCCTTGTCCTCTCACCCTAGTTCTCTGCCACACCACGGGGACCTCCTGTGCATGAATGTGGATGCCCAGTCTACAACTCCAAACTCTGTGCAGCTACCTGTTGGGCCCCTGGACTTCGGGTATACATCTCAGGGGCACAGCCTACCCTCGAAAGGGCTGATGTGCTGAACACATCTGCTGGAGGACAGGGTGTTGGGGTCTCAGATTCTGAGTCCATTCTGGGTCGTGGCCTGCCAGCAGGGAGAGATACTATATCCCCATGGCCCTGAGAACTCCCTTACGCCATGGAGAGAGCCATGGCAGGAGCAGGGCCCTTCAACGTGCAGGGCGCAGGACAAGGGCCTCCTGTTCAGGCTTAAGGCTAGGACTTGCCAGTTCTAGGGTATGAAACCAAGGGCAGAGAAGGGCTGAGAGGGAAGAAAGGACCATGTGGATGCTGTCTGGGGAGGAGCTCACAGGGAGGAGCCCCTGGGCAACCAGGGGTCAGCCTGAAAGGGGGAAAGGAAGGTTAGCGAAGCAGGAGTGGAAAAGTTCGTGAATGGAAAATGAAAATAAACCTACTTGATAACCAATCTTGTTCTCCTTGCATATGTCTTATTTACGTATGCATTTTTAATTGAACCACTAACTCCTATTCCTCATTTGCGGCACAGAATCATCATTAAATCTTCCCTCTTTATTTATGTATTTATTTCCTTTCATTCCCATCCTCCTTCCTTCATCCCCCATCCCTATAAGCAACCACTGTAATATTTTGTTACATACATACCAGGAGCCATCCTGGTTCCTCTCTCTTCATGCCTGCGTACAGCAGTCCTATCAGAACGGAGGTACCATTCCTGTGCACAGACTCGTTCTATCTCTGTGCCACATGTTCACCATGTCCAGGACAGGATCTAGTCCGCTCCTTCCTACGCCTCATAGAAGGACCAGATCCATGTTGAAACTTCTATGAGGCCCTGTTAACTATAGACTGGACTTCTGCAAAGATCAACCTACCTTGAACCCCCTACAAAAGAAGTGCCCAAATCTCAAAAGTTATTTTTATCTATACATAAATCCGTGTCGGTTTGTTGTTATGTTGGTTTCAAGCCTATTACATCCCAGTGTCATATTTTATCTTCTGAAAAGAGAGCTTGACATAAGTGTTATGTAGTAGATGGGGTAATATGTCTGTAATAACTTTTTCTCAGGCAACAGTGTTCAAAGTGTCTGGCTGCCACAGGGATTTTGATGGTCGTATTTTATCATACTGCAGTTATTTCTTCTAATCATTTTCTGATAATAAATCATTATATTTGCTGCAGGGCATGGTGACACACACCTGTAATCCCAGCATTCTAGAGGCTGAAGCAGGAGGAGTTCAAGACGAGCCTGGGGTTCAAGGCCAGCCTGGGCTACAAAGAGAGTTCAAGGTCAGCCTGAACTACATAGTGAGACCCTGTCTCAAAACAAACAAATAATAAAACCTCCACTATATTTGTCACTTCAGTTCTCTTTAAAGCCCAGGAAAATGAGATTTTCATTAACTTAAAATTTTTGATTGACTTATAATAGCCAAAGTGTAGCCATTTACAACCTAGCTGTTTGATAAGACTGTGTATGTTTAAAAATAATAGTAGTTTACACACCTAAATTATCGTGAGGCCAATTTAAAATAAACTTTTGGCATCAATTTTGATTTTTTTCTTCAATAACTTATTTAAGTTCTAATTTAAACTAAATGTACCTTTGTAGTGATATGAATTTTTTATGATGGGATTAATTAATACTACAGGAAAATGCTACATTAAAAAAGAAAAACAAATGCTATTCAGTCCTTAGCAAAATTGCCCAATAGTTTTTTCCAAGTCCACTGATGGTCTCCCAAAACGTAGGCGTGGGATTTGTGGCTTAGGAACTTGTAAGAGGATGGCATACGGGGGAAGCTGATCTGTGAGAAATCCCTGGTGGTGATATTTCTGTGATGACACAGTTGGAAGCTGCAGTACTTAATTAAAAATAAGATACTATAAATAAGGGTTAAATCCAGGCTTATAAAACTGTCTGAAGACCAGCTCTTAGAAAAGATGGTCTCTGAGAGCAGTGGGGACTGAGAGACCCCCAAGTGGTTCAGGGAGACACCCACCCCTCCTAAAAACTAAAGCTGCTGTTACCTTCAAAGTTGGTTCACCAATAAAGGGAGAGTTGCAGAGAACTGGGGGGGGGGTGTCATTGTTTTAGGGATGATTAAGGCCATTGTTTTCTGGTTATCTTAACAGATTAGGACTTAAATACTCCAATTGGTGCTAAACTAATTAGGTTCTGCCAAAAATACAGGGAAAGTCTTAAAGTGAGGAAGACCCACTGCTACCCTTTCCCTTGGAGAGCTTGGACCTTTCTCCAAACTTGGAGCCCTCAGCTTTGCAGTGACCTACTATTCCTTTATTCCTTCTTTTTTTTGTCCCAGAATCATTCTGATCCAGGGCTGCTATGAGCTCACACCACAGTTTTGTGCTAATCGGAGAAAGATGCTTCCCAAATGGACGGATACCCCCTGCACCCAAGACTCTGGTCTGCACTGTGGGTCCCCATCTTCTTCCCTCACCACACACACCTGCCACCAGCACATGTGCTGTTCTTCGCCTTAGCCTGCACTGTTCTCTGAAAACCCTCCCCCTGGACACCACACTGCCCTCTGGTAACAAACCCCCCACTCAGTTCCCCTTCCTGCCCTTCAGTGAGGTCACCAGTAGTTCCAGGTGGCTAAATCCAAGGAACGGTTTCTGTTCCTCATATTACTGACCTGCTCAGGAAACTCTGACCCTCCTGATCACTCTCTCCTTCAAATGCTCTTCCCCTGGCCTCAGTGACACCACAGGTCCTGGTATTCCTCCTCCTACCCTCTGACCTCTCTTCTCAGTTTCTTTGCCTGGGGTTTCCTCCTTGAAGCAGTGTTTAAATATGAGCTGTGCTCAAGCCGCCATCCTGACCTTCCTCTCTTCTCATTCTGGAATTTCCCGGTGACCTCAGACACTCTCTCCACAGCCAGGGAAAACTTATTCCTCCATCCTCACAGCCACCCAGGAAGGAACAGTCCTAGAGCGATTCCCCTGGCCATCTCTCCACCACTTACCACTGGTCTCCAAAGACTAAGTAAATGAGCTGATTGTGGAAGCTGGGGAGGCCAGGGAGCCAAAGCGGCCCACACAGGCTGGGTCTGGCCACACTGAGGTAGGCCCACAGCTGGGCAGGCAGATTCAATTCAGGGAAAGGAATTAGGAAGCCCAAGGGCGGCTGCACACTGCCAGTTGCATTTTCTAATTCAATCCTATCAGCAATAAATTTGATATGCTGATCCCCAGCTAGGGCCTCGTTCTACTTCTCAGACGGCTCTGACTCAGAAGTTTGGACTCTGTCACCGCCTTCAAACCTACAGGTGGCCTCCAAATCAGAAAAGCCTGAGGAACAGCCATAGGATGGGGTTTGAGAGACAAGAGAAAGACGCTTCAGGTAGAGCTGGCACAGGAGGCTTCTGCACTCTAATAAATACAGGGCTTCTCGTTGTTTGGCTTTTTTCAGCGAGAACATTTTGATGAGACTGATGTCCCAGGGCCTCAGCAAACCGAGGTGTTTGCGAGCTCTGTTGACACAAACTCCACAGACTGGCAATCTACAGATTTAAGCACGTAGGCAGATGGGTTGTCCAGTCACTTACACCATGCTCGGCTTCTGTGAACAAATTCTTTAGATATTTGTGATTGGGATCATTTTTTGCTGCTCTTTCTATGTTCCTCAGGCCAAACAAAGCTAAGCTTCATATGGGTTAGAGCTATAGTTCTCAAACTCTAACATGCATATGAATCAAGGCAACCTATATAGTTTCCTGGGCCCTCGTGCCTGACTCAGTCAGCTTGGAAGGAGGCCCATGAACCTGCATTTCTAACAAGTTCCAGGAGATGTTTATACTTATTTCTCTGAGAACCTGGGTTAGAACATACTAACATGTGAAGTTCCAGCCTTAGGTGCATTAAATCACCTGTCTCAAAATCTCTTCCTCTTTATATTATGCTGGACTGAATCCAGTTTCAGGGCCAAGAAGAGAATCATAGTGAAATTAACCTCCTGATTTCACATGACTTAACCTACAGAGACCTAGACTCACACTCTAACCCCACCACACTGATCAAAATCCTCTCTAAATATATTACTCGAGCCTAGCCATGGCTTGATCAGAGACTCAGATTTGGAGGCTCAGCCATGGAGGGTGGTAGATTTTTATCAATGAAGAGAAGAAAAAGGGTTCTTATTTTATAGGAGGCCGATCATTTGAGGGGCATTAATAGAAATATTAGGAAAAATGAAAGACTAAGAAGGATAGGAAAAGGCCAGTGCCAGGAGCATACTTTATCTAGGAGCCAAGGAAAAGCTGGATTGGTTTAAAATTTTTGAGCTTGGAGTTAAAATGAGAACAGTTGAAAAGAGAAAAATAAAGAAGCCAGGCTAACAACAGAGCTTGGAAGGACAATGTGACTCAGTCAGGAATGCACCTTAGCTGTTTGCAGACAGTGTCCATTCTGATTACCTGTCCTGGGTTTTACCACAACTACCAGGGAATAATTCTTCCTTAGGGAAGAATTATTGTTGGTTAGTCTGGTGTTTTGTTTTCATTCAGAGGATCAAACCTAGGGACTCACATATGCTAAGCAAAGGCTCCACCACTTAGCCATAACCCCAGCCCTAAGGAAGAGGTTTTGATCGTGTAGGTCAGGCTAGTCTAGTATAAAATGAGAAAGGAGTTGTGCTTGGACTTGACTGCTTTTAAAGAAGATTAGAAATCCTTTTGTTTTTTGGCTGATTGGGGTCCAAAGAACCCTAATGGAAGAGAGATTCACAGAGCGGACTAGAATGATAGCCACACCCTCACCACCTTCAGCCAGGGAATGCAGTTCCAGGAAGCTCTCGAGAAGTGCCCTCCTAAAAGGTCAGCTATGGTGTCAACAATAAATTTAAGTGGGGAATCACCCTCTAAAGACTGCACACTTGTAGCAGCCATCACACAGCTATGACCAGGTTTGAAGGGAGAGGTGTGGAAATACATGCAAAGAACACTTACAGCACTTACCAGCGATTCTCTAGGTGGTTCCATTGTTACACATGGATCGTAGGCATGGCATATACCTTGAGGGTGCATACCTGGGAGATTTTCGGGGAAGACACAGAAGGGACATGAGCTACAGGTGACCAGGCAGAACAGTGGTAGATTTCCAGGCCTGACTAGATTTTGGCCCAATAGAGCAACACCATCCAGGAAAGATAAAGGAGAACAAGATTAATTTCAACAGCCATGGTTTAAGCAGACTCACAAGTACATCACTCACTGTGGTGGACCCAATAAGACAGAATATAAGGAGTGTATCACGAAAAAAATCACCTTAACTCAAAAGCAAAGGGAAATAAAAAGGAAAACACTGGTCAGTGCAACAAACAGTACTGGCTGACAGGAGATACGGAAGGAAGCGATACTCTGAAGAAGCAGGGTAGAATGCTGAGAACCCGGCTGAGTCTTCTTAAAAAGAGACATGGACTGAGGCAAGCTGGTGATGAGAGGCATGTTCCACTTTGCTGGAAAAGATAGGCATAAGGAAAGTTTCTGTTGCCCATGACACAGCTTCAACAGCAAAAAAAAAAAAAAAAAAAAGAAGGTAGTGAGACAGGGCGGATATTTATCTTCCCTGGACCCGAGGGAAGAGCCTCAGAACCACCGCCATCACAAATAGGTACAAAGAGTGTCCCGTGTGCAGGAAGTGTTCCAGGCACGGGAGTACAACCATCAATAAACAGAGATCTCTGTCCTCACAGAACAGTAATAGCAAATCTATTGTCAGAGATTCTTAAGATCAAACAAGAGAAAACTGCTTCAGGAGAGTTATAATAGGCCAAAGAAATTCTAGGTAAGAGACAGCGATTACAGGGAACCAGAAGGGGTGATAAATATTCAGTGATTTTTCTAAGTCATAACTTCAGCAGTTTGAAAGCTTCCACCATGGAAAGACTTTACACCCAGAACAATGGAAATTCTACCAATCATGGCTTCCCCTGCACTCTCCAGAAAGCTGGTGTACCAGCACAGAATTACAGTGGTTGCTTATAAGAGGACATGGGCCTGTGTCCTTAGCTTGTCAGGGACATAGGATGTTACAGTTTGAATATGTCCCTTAAATTTCATGTGTTGGAATATTTAACCATCAAAGTCACACATTAATGGTATCTGAAAAGTGGGACATTTGGGTGGTAACTGGTAATTTACAGATGAGTAGATTAATGGGTTATCAAAGGAATGGCAGTATTATAAAGAAGGCTCTTCTGGGCAAGCCTGCTCTGCCTGGCCACAGGACGTCCTGGGCCACCTTGCAGCTTTGCAAAGAGTACCCCCAGATGAGAAGGCTCTTGATTTTAGACTTTCTAGTCATCATCAAAACTGTAAGAAATGAATTTCTCTTTATAAATTTTCCAGTTACAGCAACAGAAAACAGGCTAACACACAGGAGATAGAAATTAAGGCATTTAAAACATACAGAATAGAGAAGCAAAGAGTCTACAGTAAGTTCTAGACAATCACTGAAAAATTTTTAAATCTAAAGAGTCTGAACAGTTTTCAATCTCCAACTATGATACGATAAATGTAGGCCATAATTAACATCTTAGTGGAATATCTCTCCCAACAGAGTGTAAGGCTCACAGATTAAGAACTGTGGAAAACCAGGCATGAACCAAGAGGCCTTTAAATAAGGCTGCCATCTATGATAGATTTTCCCCTTTTTAAAATGTTTCTCTCTGGAGAGGAGACAGGGAAACATTTAAAGAAAGGGAAAATGACCTCTGTTACGGTCATTAGCTAGTGCCGGTACCGTGTGTGCATTCTGGAGGCCTGGGGTCTTCATTTTGATCGGTGAGGCAGGCATTCATAGGCATCTTGGTTGGCCACCATCTGAACCTCTTCCCCTTCCTTCAGAGTCTTGGTGGGAAACAGTGTTGTCTCCCTCTGTAGAATCAGAAAACGGTGCTCTCCTCTCCAGATTCCCTTGCAGTTGTGTGGCCTAGTCTTGGTCAGTTAAATGCACTTAGCCTAGACTTGGAGTCGGGGGCCAGCAAAGCACAGATGAGGCCCGACAGAGAGTCTCCCAGATAAAAGGCCACAGCTCACAGCAGCAGCACCCATCGGCTGCCTCATCCGGAGTCAGGTTTCCAGGCTTCCCCGTCATTCTCCCAGCTATCCAATGGGCTTGGGATAAATTCCTTCTTTGCTCAACTGAGCAGTGCCAGTTCCTATGGCTGACAACCTAGAATCAGGACTGATTTAAATAGTTTAACTTCTATAGTGACCAGAGCTCATGTTTTTTAAATTTCCTGGTATCAGGATACACTTCTATGTCCTGTTAACCCTCTATGCTCTAAAAAGAGAATACACAGGAGAATTCAGCTTTAGCCACTGAAAGACCCTGGCTCTTCTCAGGCCCCTGGACTAAGGCTAAGCAGGATGAGTTTGTGCAAGAGATGGCTGCAATTTAAAAAAAAAAGAGAGATAATTGTGGACCTTAATGCCTGCGGCCTTTACCTTAAAAAGCAAGATTAGGCTTGGAGATTAGTTCTTTATGAATGAAATACTGTACTTTGTAACATCTAATATACTACCAACTAAATATTGATAAAATGCTTTTCTGTCACTTAAAATGTTTACTTCTCCTTTCTGCACACATAAAAGGAGAAATATAAGCAAAACAACATAAAATATTCTTAGTAGCTCTTCATATTCAAAAATCCAAATATTATAAATCACTTTGTTTTCAAAGTTGGAAAAGAGCTGTTACTGAATATCACGTCCCTCAACCAGAGAATTTACACTCTATAACAAATACTTTGAACATGGATTTTCATTTCTTAATTTCTGATGTCATTCCAAAGGTATTTGAAAGCTTGTTTTGAAATCATTTTAGATGCAAATCAAAAATAGCATAGATTTCCTGTGTGCCCATCACCCAGATTCGCTCCATGTTCTTAATCACTTTTTAAAAACTGAAATGTAATCTACATACCATAAAATTCATCCTTTTAAAGTGAATGATTTGGTTTTTTTTAAGGTGTATTCACAAAGTTGTGCAAGCACCACCACTGCATGTTGCAGAATAATTTGTGGCACCCTCCCCCAGCAAGCCCTGTGCCCATTCGAAGCCAGCTCCTTCTCGGTGCTCCTACTTACGTAGTCCACGCAACCACTAATCTGTCTATGAGCAAATCACTTTTAACTCAGAATGTTCTGTGTGTGTCTCAGTGTCACCCTCTGTGTTACCAAGAGCACCAGTGACTGAGCATTTTACAACACAGTACAGGGCCGTCTTCCATGCTACTGATACCGCTGTGCAAGTTCCAATGCACACACACACAGGCTATGACAACTCTGTCATAAGTGTAGCCTGGGTGATGAGACTATAATAAGAATGAGTCCCAATTTCAGAAAGGTTAAACTGTGAAGGGGAAAAAATTTCCACATCTTAGAATCACTGAAATGTTGTAATGGAGGAAGGTTATTTGGGACATTAGTATTTGATTGGCATTGTATCACTGTCAAACACAATACTGCTGTACATTTCCATTAATCCTCTGATCCAATTGCATATCTTCTGTTGAGTCAGTTGGACAACACAGCTGAGGAAACAGGAGGTGAGGAAATAGGATAGTAGTGGGTTCCGGGGTATAGTAAGCACTAGTAATTTAATAAAAGAATTGTTTTGCTTCCATTTCAGAGCCTTCTTGGAGCAAAGGTTCACCTACCCATCAGCGCTGGAGGGAGGCTCCCAGAGGAAGAGGAAGGCATGGGGAAGCAGGTGGAGAGCAGCTTCCAAAGGCCGGAGCAGGGCAGCGGCATGGTGTCGGTCCTCAACTCAGGGACTTCTGCTATTGAGACGGCAGAGCAAGACATCCCACCCTTTCTTCAGCCCCTGCCCATGCTGTTTTGTCCTCCTGCTCTGACACCCCCCTTCCCTGCCCACTTTGTCCCTGGGCTCAGCGACTGTCACAGACTGCATTCCCTAGTCAGTACAGTCCTCTGGCTTCTGGAGGGTTTGGTCACTGGAAGTTCAGAGGTGGGAAGAGCAAGCAGGTAAGGTATTTCTCTACCAAAACTCCACCCTGGCCACCCTGGCCACTGAGGGCACTAGCTTCTTTCCTCCGCCTCTCTCTTGGACACAGTTCTGGTAACAGCTCCCTTCCCTTGTCCCTTCTAGCACTTACTAGCATTAGTTCCTGGAAGCATCTGCATCCCTTGTCATTTAACCTTGCCCACACCTCTGCAAATTACGTCTTTGCTAAACTCTCTTCAATTACAGCTAGGAGTGTACCCTGTTTCCTGCTGGAAAGCATCTCCTTCCCACAGGGCTGACTCAGCCACAGCTCGCATGCCTCTCCTCCCCTCTCTGAACCACTGCCCCAGTAGCACACACCCAGTGCTCTCTCCCACATGATGCACTATTATGGGGCCAAGCTCTCTTCTGCAATAGGGAAGGAGATCTGCAGGTGGGGGTTAATACGTGACATCCGGGGGAGGACATTGAAAAGCCCAACTTGTCTACAGATCAAAGCTTTATTCTACAATCTCACTTACCCCATAAAGAAGTTGGGATTCTGAGCCCCAAGATTAGTAACTGTATCTCAGGTGACTCAGAACTCAGATTAGGGGGCATTATTCACTGGTACCTTTGAATCCCAACAACCACTGTGAAATCTGTATCTCCAGTGAAACAGCTGTTTTGCTATTTCACAAACTGCTCTGATAGAGCATTCTCACATCAAATTCACGATCTTTCTCTTCCTACCCTAAACCAGGGGATCTTCCAATATTCTATATTTCATTCCACAGTACCACTTTCTATCTAGTTGCCCCTGCCAGAAAACTGTAAGTCATTCTTCATACCACCTTCTTCATCTTTCTATACATAATTTTATGTTTTGGGTTTTAATTTGTGGCAATCCTCCTGCCTCAGCCTCCCTAGTCCTGAGGTACATGTGTGGCCCATCAGGCCCTGCTGAACTTTCAAATACCATAGGTTCTACCTGTGAAAAGATCATTAATCTATTCACTTCTCTCCATCACCATGGCTACAGCTTTATACAAGCTACTATTAATTCTTGCCTGAACACTCATAATAACTTTCAGATATTTGGCCTCATTCCATTTGTCACTCAACATGGAAGAGTTTTTCCATATCTTAAAATCAAATTTGATCATAACACTCCTCTGCACAGAAGCTCTTCCATGTTCTCAGGATAAAGTTTAAATATTCACCATATTTTAAAACACTGTGCAAGAGCTGGCCCCGGCTTGCCCTTCCTATTTTGTCAAGAACTAAGTTATCTCCATCTACTGTGCTCCAAACACAGACCTCTCTGTTCCTTGAAAATACTTTGCTCTGCCCCACCTCAGGCCACTGGACATGCAAATTCATCAGCCAGAGTCTTCTTCAGCCCCCAGAGCTCCAACCCAGCCTTTCTGGTCTCCTTCCCCACCCTGGGACCTGACAACCCCTGCACTTGCCTTCACAGCCTTCATCACAGACAGCTGTCCAAGCTTCTGCTCATTTTCTGCCTTCTCCACTAGACTTGAAGCTCCTGACAGGACAGGAACCATGTCTACCTTGTTCACTTCTAGGGTCCAGCACACCATCTGGTGTGTGGAGCTTGTTTAGTCTACATCTGTCAAATAAATGAATCATCTTTGTTCAATTATTTCACCACTTTGAACCGGTTTCTTCATCTGTTAAATAAGAGGAAGTGAAGTGGCTTCCTCCAGTGTGAACATTTTGATTCTATAATACAATGCACTTTTTTGAATACAAAAAATTGCTCAGTTAAAGAGGATGCTCTTGAGGCAACTCCGCTTCCCCCACTGTCCAAAGACTAGTGGGAAATACATGTACAACTGCCTGGCAGGTCAAAGCATCTCTCCTTCCAAGAATCTGCCCACTCTCTCACCAAAGGTAAGCCCCAGGCTTGGCCTTATGTTTTTAGCTGCCCTTGTAGAGCATATCAAACAGCTCATTAAACCCCCAGACTTTACTGAGGTGTCATGGACTCCGAAGGCACAACCAGGGATAGTTTTCAAATTGTGAGTTTTTGGTGATGCTGGTTGTTGTTAGAATCTGTTCACATTTCATCATTTTGAAGAAGAAACAAACTAAACAAACAAAAATTAGCCCATTTTCTAGAATCTCAGATGTATTATGAGGCTTCCGGGAAGTCTAAAATGGCTAAGAAACATTCATTCTAGCACAGAATGAATTCCAGCCTTTTTCCCTGATAGTAAGTGACACATTTTCCAATGAAAGCACCTAATATCTGAGGGCCTTAGAACAAAAAACAAGTGTCCAAGTGTTTGGAAACATGGACATCATGATCTCTATCTCCTCCAGGGTAGTAGGTACTCCCTGGGATAAGAACTAAACTAAACTGGTCAGGTGTGGTGGTGCACGCCTATAATCCCAGCACTCAGGAGGCTGAGGCAGGAGTATAGTCTCGAGTTTGAGATCAACCCGGGCTATATGATGAGTTCATGGCCAGCCTGAATTGCCTAGTGAGACCCTTTCTCAAAAGCAAAGAGAAAGAACTAAGCTAATTCAGTGATCATGAATAGTATCACCTTTTTGAAGATAAAAGTGTACATTAAGGATGGCTGACAGCTTTGGGCTAAGGATCTTCCAGCGCTCTCTCCCCACCTATTGGTACTGTGGGTTGAACCTATAGGTGTATTTTTCTCCAATCTTTTATATTTTATATGTGTATTTTTAGATTATAATTTTAAAATAACAATTTTAGCAAAAACTTAAGACTTTACGTAGTACTAAGGAACCTGGTAATCTGGTGGCCCAGCTTGCTTTCATGATATTAATCTACAATTTTGGTTCTTGTCTTAATAGAACTGCTATTACACTTCCCTGCAGGCACAGTTATTATTTTAGGCAGGAGCTTAACTTTGTGCTTCTTTTACTCTTCCTCTTACTCATTTGCTTTTGTGGTATTGAGGACTCAGTGTAGGGCCTCATGCACGCTGGGAAAGTGTTTCACCACTGAGCTAAGCTTCCAGCCCAGGCCTTTAAAAAAGTTTTGTTTCTCCATAATGGCATTTTAGCAAATGGATGTTCTGTGGGTCTATTATTCCGGAAAAATATGAAAAGGTGAGAGTGAGAGATAAAAAGTGTAATGTTCCATATGATATTTGTTGTTGAAGGAACAAAAGGCAAGCTGTCATTAAGAAGATGTATTACAACAACGTTTCAGAAAAAATCAAATATTATAGTCCCCATTAACTCAGAAAAGCCATCCAAATGCAAGGTGTACAATACACTTGACACAAAGGACCAGACATTGTGGGCTGTTCAATAAACCAAATAGCCCTGATGAATAAAGGTACTGATCTCTTATCAGGTTAATTCATTAAACTAATATTAAGCATCTGCTCTGCTAGCCACTGAGAACAAGAGATTCTAAAAATAAAAAAAGTTAAAAAACCAAGAGATTCCCTGTTTTCAAGGATTTTAGTAGTTTAATTCAGTAGGCAAGCCAGGCACACAACCTGTGATAAGGTGGTAAGTAATTTGCTGCTTGTTACTTTGCACAGAGAAAGAGCACTCTCCCTAGACAGGGTAATCTGTAAAGGCCTCCTGGTTGAGTCCTTTTTTTTGCAAGCTGAAGCTTAAAGAATTAGTAGCAATGAATCAAGGTAAGAAATGTGTGTTAAAGATGGGGAGGAGCTGGGCTTCAGGTGAGGTTGTTCTGGCTGTATGACCCTGGTGAGGAAAAGTATTTAAAAACTTCCAAACTTTTAAAATTAAGGAATAATACACAAAAGTGCACAAATTTTTGTATACTAGAACTTAATTAAATATGTGTCACCCATGTTAAAGACAGACAAACTAGATATTAGTTACAAGCAATAAAGACATTTCTATTCATTAATAACTATTACGGGAAGGGAGCCCAGTGTAAACTGAACTCAACTTTGACTTGTGTACAGATGTCTGGGCATTTTAAATAGAGAATACGAGAATAGGCAGAATCAGGAAAGCAAAAATGTACAGCGCGTGGGAAGGGGAGTTGGTCACTGTGACTGGACAACTTGCATTTGCAGACTGATGCTTAGCACTGAGCCTTGTCTTCAGATGTTGACAGAAACAAGCTACAGTCTTTGGACAGTCCTGCATATTCCTAGATAGGACTACAGGCAGCTGAAGTCATCATCCTAGGGACATGGCCTTGAGCTGTGAAAACTGTGCTACTCTTGTTTGGGTTTCTTAGCGGGGTGCAGGATGAATGAAGTCATTTGTGCTCAGAGTCTGTGATTTCTAGAGGCCAGGGGTGGCGAACCTGTGGCATATGTGCCACACAAGGCATGCAAGCCGTCTTGTGGGCACATGAGCCAAGTCACCCCAGCATCACCCCAGCAGCTGAGCATCGTATAACAGCATACATAGGGGCTGTGAAGATGCTCAGAAAGGAGCAGCAACACCAAGTGACGGTGTCACAAGCCACAACTCACGCACCACAATTTGTCTGAGCCTTTGCATGGCTGGTCAGTATTCAGGTTTAACGGCAGTGTGGGCATTTTGCGATAAAGAAGTAGATTTTGGGTTGCAGTTTGGGCACTCGGCCTCCAAAAGGTTTATCACTGTTACAGGCCAAGGCTGGGCTGAGCTGAGCTGAGGGCTCAGAGGAGCCTAATGAGTTTGGTCAAGGTGAGTCTTCGTAACTCACCACCCAGATCAAGATACAGAACATTTCCAGCAATTTAGGACCCTCTTAGGGCTAGCCTAGCCACTATGTACCCTTAAAAGGTGCTCATGGGTCCAGTCTCCCTTACATTAATAGTTTTATCTAGTTTTAATTTGTATAAATGGATTCATACAGTGTGTATTCTTTTATATATACCTTCTTCACTCGCCATTACAAGTCTCACACATATTATTGTGTGGGACTAGTACATTTTTTTCATTATTAAGAAGAAATTCATTGTACAACGATACCAGTTTATCCATTCTACTGTTAATGAATATTTGAACTGTTTACAATTTTGGCTTAATCATTAAAAATAACATAGGAAGTTATTTCTTTTAGACATATACCCAAGAGTAGTACACTGGGCCATAGGACATATATATTTTATTTTATTTTATTTTATTTTATTTATTGGTAGCTGGACTCAAACTCAGGACCTTGCACTTGCCAGGTAGGCACTTGTGCCACTGAGCTATATCCCCTCCCGTGTATGTTAGATTTAGTTAAAGGTGTCAGTTTTCCAAGATTGTGGTCCCAAATTATAGTCCCCCAAAAGGTAAGAGAATTTCAGCTATTCATCATCAACATTTGATATTATCCTAATTTTAGCCATTGTGATGAATATATATATATATACACACACACAGACACACACTAGTATGTTCTAAACCTTTTTATAGGTAGATATATGCTTGATTTTACCTTGTAATCTATAGACAAAAATGTAAGGAATCATACTACATTTCAAAATAAAAACCCAACTAAGATTAAAAACAAGGATGGTCAGATGAAATAATTTAGATGGAACCTGACTCTCGCAAGGGATGGAGGCCAGGCAAGCAGTCAAAAGGAAGCATAACATGCTTTTAACTTGATGTTTAAAGTATCATTCTGTTTCATGTTGCCATGATTCTTTTTTGCCATATAAATCTATTTCTCATCATTGATCATATTCTTCACTGAAACACTGCTGACCTTTGTTTTGAAATGCTGCTTTTGTTGACTCCTCCTGATTGCCACCCTCTGCAGCTTCTACTTCTACTCCACTATTCCCTGAAGTTTGTTTCTTTCCTGTTGTCCCCTGAAACTATGGCTGCCTTCCTGCAGATCCCTGAAGCCTCAGCTCCTTCCGATGGTCCGTTGCGCTCCAGTTGCTCTGTAGTCATAGTGGGCTTCCAGTGTCACGAATCGTGCCATTCTTCCTGCTGTTTCTGTGTGTTTGCTTTTGTTTTTTGAGACAGTCTTATTATGTATTCCAGATTGGCCTTGCCCTCCCCATGTACTTGAAAAGGTCGAAAGATTTATACAATCTGAAGAGTATAGTCCCTATGTACGTGAACTCATGGCGATCCTGCCTCAGCCTCCTGAGTGCTGGGATTAGAGGCGTGCGCCACCACACCCAGTTCCTCCTGTTATTTCCGTGACTGCTAGGGTAGACATAAAAATACTCAACTTTTCTTTGAGACTCTTTCTTTCTTTCTTTTCTTTCCTTCCTTCCTTCCTTTCTTTCAAGACAGGGTTTCCCTATGAGGTGATCCATCTGCCTCAGCCTCACCTGAGTTCTGAGATTACAGGCATGTGCCGCCATGCCCCACTTCTTTCCTTCACTTTGGAATCCATGTCCTCTTCTAGTTTTCTTAATTTTTTTCTGAACATAACTCTTTGGCATTTCAGTTGCGCACTGCAACGTCATGGTTAAAAATTCACAAGTGAGGCTGGGGATATAGCTCAGTGGAATAAGCGCTTGCCTAGCAAGCGCAGGGTCCTGAGTTCGATCCCCAGTACCGCAAAAAAAAAAAAAAAAAAAAAAAATTCACAAGTGAGTTGATCAAATAGCACTGGTCAAGCGTATAGCCCAATCAATGTCAGGGGTGCAGCAACCCTAATTATCACCAAAACTCCAAAACCATCATTGCTACAACTTTTCAAGGTGAGTTCCCTTTGCTTCTATGGAAAGTCTTCATCTAATAACTGAGTATCCTGCTTTATAGACAACTCCTTGGCTTCTTGGTTTCATGGAAGATGACAGTACATCCCTGATGACCACAGTACACTTGAATCACATCCCCATAACTGCTGCTGTTTACTGAGACTTTTTATCAGGCAGGAACTTGTTCATATGTAACTTCGTATGTTTTTAGCAACATTAAACCCCCAATTTGGGCAAACTGCAGAAAAAAGCAATATTTGGGGCTGTCTTCAGAATCTTCCTTGAATGCCACATAAAATCTCTTCCATTTGATCAGCAAAACATATATCCAACATCTCATGTAGTTCATCCACAACATGGTTAAGTTTGGTGAGATCTAGCTTGCCATTCTGCATGTGGTATTTCACATGACCTGGTGTCCCAACAGGGTTATCAATTCCATTCTGCATTCCTTCTATTTGACCTCCACAGGAAGTTCTATCATAAAAACAGGCACTGACAAGCTTCTTGTGATGTTACCAAAATCTCTGCTTGATTGCCAAGTCCCTTGTGGGGAAAGAACTAATACATAGGGGGCATGGTCTCTCTTCCTGTCTTGCAGCTGTCCCCGAAGTTCCTCAATCAAAGGTATGGTAAAAAAAAATATCTTCCCAGATGCTATCTGTACCCGTACAATTAATTCCTTCCCACTACAGACATGATGAAATGTCTTGTTTGTGTAGGACATGGGAAGGTCACCTTAAGAGCTTTGAAAGCTTAATACTCTCTTCAGATACGGGAAAATCATAGAAACACCACCTTTTAGTTCTAAGCGTTCCCTGTTCTTCCACATCATTACTTTCTTCCCTGGCAGCTTCACTAGAGTTAAAGCTGATGTGTTTTTTTGTTTGTTTTGTCTTTTTGAGACAGAGTCTCGCTATGCAGTTCAGGCTGTCCTTGAGATCACTTTGGAGCCTAGGCTGGTCTCAATCTTGCAATAATCCTGCCTCAGCCTCTTGAATGCTGGTGTTATAGGCATGTGCCACCACGCCTGGCTGTTTGAAGTTGGTTTCAGAATGAGGGAATCTTTTAAGTCTGGGGCTTTTCTCTCAAATCTCTACATTTGCACTTTTTTAAAATTTGGAACCCCAAAATGTCTTGTGTATGTTTTCTTCAGAAGGTTCCTCAGTTTTTTAATAGTTTTAGGAGAAACAGCTTTCTTTTTAAGGGAATTCTTAATCCTTTTTGCACTTTTGGTTTTCAGAGAAATAATGACTTCCTGAGATGGTTCCTCTTACTTTTTTGCCTGTTTGGATTTAGGAAAATTAAGGTCCAGTTTTCTTTTCTTTTTTAACTTTGGGGAAAATAGCTTCTTCCTTTCCTTGTCTTCAGTCTTACTAGATTTTGGCTTCTCTTTTCTATTTTTCTCATCTCTGAAGGTCTGCTTACCAGAAAACAATCAGTACTTCCCTTAGTTCTAATTTGCTAGGAGTGGCTAAAGCTGGAAAGTAATTACATGGGCAGGACAAACCCAGATCGAGAACAGGGAGCTCCTCAAAGCATGTAAACAAACCCTAGTAGCTTGTTAACTGATTGCTGGGCAGAGGCTGAAATTCATCTCCGAGGTGTAAAATAAACCCTCTACTGTTCTTGGGCAGTTCCCCTTCTTTGCTCAAGAGAAAGAGGACCTCCACCTGATCCCAGCTTTTTGTCTCTTGTCTATTTTTTTCCTCATTCTCGTGGCTGTTCCTTCCCAGGGTACAGCAAGAACCCAACAGTCCCTTACACTAATTTTCTTTTCCTAGAGTCTCCATCTGTTCCATGGCCATGTCTGATTCCAAATGAAGGTCACTCCGGAGTTTTCCCAGCATCACTCAGCACAAGCTGTCTAGGCCAACCATGGCTGTGCATCTTTTTAAATGGTTATTAGTTATTCTACTATCCCCTTTGGTAAAGTACCTAGGTGTCTTTCACCCATTGAAAAAATTGAGTTTTCTACCTTTTTCTTATTGATTTATAGGTTATCGAGGAGTTTGTGAGCCACATGCAAGAGTTTGGATCCAGGATTAATGGGAACAACTGATCAGTTTAAAGCACACGATCAGCATGGCTTGATGTGCATTCATAGATGATTCAAACGGCAATAGTCCTGAATGGATTTTATTTGGAGATAAGAGTGCTTTTTTTTTTTTTTTTTTCCGGGACCGGGGATCGAACTCGGGGCCCTAGTGCTTAGCAGCAAGCACTTAGCCCACTGAGCTGTACCTCCAGCCCCTGAATGGATTTTAAAGGGGACACGATAGGATTCCATTCTTGGAGTTCATGTGAAGTATGATGAAGATCTGACCAAGGACAATGGCAGTCAAAATACAGAAGGCTGGGGGTGTAGCTCATTGGCAGCACCATGTTTGGCATGCTCAAGGCCCTGGGTTCAATTCCTAGCACATGTGCACGCACACAAAAGATTTGTATTTATTGGTAAAATCAACATAATATGGTGACTGGATGTTTTGGAATAAATGGGGGGTGGTGAGAGAGAATGTCAAAGTTGCTCCCAAGTTTCTAGCCTATGCCTGGGCAGGGATCAGTACAGAGAACCTGGAAAAGTGAACTTAGAAATGTTGAGTATGTTAAGTCTGGGATGCTTGTGGGTGTCCCACCGGAGGTGTCCAAGTGGCTATATAGGTCTGAAGCCCTAGGGAAGATCCAGACCAAATGTCCTGGGAACACTGATAAAACAATGTCGCCAAGGTGCTCACCCAGGGAGTGTGTGGGGGTTGAGAGATAGTATACACTGTTTCCACACATTCTCATTCTTCAACTTTACTAGTTCTTTATCTTTTTTTTCAGGATAGCATTGCCCATTGATATCCCTGGACTAAAACCATAACAGTAACGCTATGTTTCATAGTCTGATGTCACCTTTACGACCACAAGTTACAAATGGGCATTCAGTAATCAGGTAAATCTTTTAAAGTTCCGGTCTCAAGACCTTGCCCTCAGCTTCTCTTCCTCCTTAACCTTCCATTCCTCTTTGTCCTCTCCTCTCAGGTGAATTTAACTTCAAACATCCCTGGGGGAAAAAAGCAGCATGACTGATTCTCCTCTTTGTCCCACCACACCATCAGGTTCCCTACATCACTCTGTGCTGCCCTGCTTGTTAGAACAGAAGTGCCTCCGTTCTGGGTATGTTCTGGGTACGGCCAACCCCACCCCTACGCTCTGGAGGCCACTTTATCTCTTCTTTACTCACGCACTTACCCCTCTTCCTCCGTTATCAGCGCACTCTCTTACTTCTGAGTTCAGCTCTACTTTATATGGGCTGGGGATATAGCTCAGTGGAATAAGCGCTTGCCTATATGTCTTCATACCACTCTAGAAATAAAACCAGACTCCTGTGCCAGAGACTTCCAATGCTCACTGAGAACCACTTTTGTCTCCGGGCACATAGCTAAGTTATGTTTCTCAAATTATAATTTTCCAGGCTTGCCATGGAAACCCTATGGAAAGCAGTCTATGTCTGTGTCCAGGGATGTAATATAGTAACTTTGAGGTCTGGTCCATACAAATCTCTCATTTGGGATCCTCTACTCTTTCTTTTTGCAAAGTGGCCCTGAAGGTGCTACATATTTGTGCTATAATATGGAAGGCACCTGGGTCATTGGATATTCCTGGAGGAAGGCCACCACATCCACCCTGGATTGTGATCTTGCTAAGATTGATGTTTTTAGTGATAGCCCCTAACCTAGTACAAATCCACATCCTCCTCCAGCTATTGTCCCATTTCTCTGTTTCCTTTAACATTCTTCAAAAAAGTAGTTTATACTCATCATTTCTATCAGTCTCTCTGCAATCTGCTCCAACTCAGCTTTTATCACCACTTTGTCTTCTTTGGAAATGGTGCTGGGGATTAAACACAGGACCTTTGAACTGATCCATACACCCAGCCCCAGTCCCCCCACCACCCCCATTTTGGGAGGACGGGGTCTTGCTATATAGTTCATGCTGGCTTTGAATTCACTCATGGCAATCCTCCTGCCTCTGCCTCCCAAGTGCTGGGATTACAGGCATGTGTCACTATGCTTGCCCCACCCACCATTTTTTTGAGACATAGCCTATAAACTGTCCAGGCATGGCTCAAACTTGCAAGCTTTCCACCTTGCCTCCCAGAGTGCTGGGATTATAGGTGTGTGCCACTGCTCCTTGCTCAAATTTTTTTTACTTTTTCGTCAAGTCTGTCACCAAAACACAATCTGATCTCTTTCTACCATCTCCTCTGCTAAAACACAAATCCAAACCACCTTTCTTATTTAAGATTACTGCGACAGTCTTTTCCCTAGTTAGCATATAGTAATACCAGAATACATTTCAAAATGTATTCACACATCGATTACATGCTTAAAATTTTCCAAGAGTATCCCATGTTAAACTAAAGTCCACCTTTTGCATCATGGTCTCCGAGGTCCTTCAAAATCTGGCCTATGTTTACCTGTTTAATCTCATTCAGTTGGCCTTTTTCCAGTTCCTCAAGTAAACTTTTCCCTATCTCAAGGACTTGCTGCTTGCCGTTCCCCTGGCTAGAATGTTCCTTCCCTTGAGTCTTTCTTTGGATGCCAACCACCTGTAATGTCACTTCCTCAGAGCATGTCTCCCTGACTTTCTACCCTCAAGCTTTTTCCTTACAGCAATAAAGTAATATTTTAAGTATTTACAATGGTCTTACCTGCTAACAATGCTTGTTGTCTTTCATGTAGGGCATAGAATCATGAAGACAGATTTCTACGGTGTCAGCTAGCATATATATAATGGAATTTAGAAGGACAAAGGTAGATATTTGTTAAATGAACAGTATCAAAGACTGTAAGCCCTTGAGGAAAAATGTCTTATTCTTTATAAAACTCAACTAGCTGCTTATTAGCTATAGAGTAATAAACTTTTTTTTCCCCCTAGCACAAACTCTTACAAAAATCAGCGGAGTTTAAGCCTGGGCTCTTGGCTTCCTATTATTTTTCCTTGGGATAAAGATTATCGATGGGCAGCACATACGATTGTACGTTCCTGGCTGTTTGAAGGGGTGCTTTTTTGTCTTTTATTTAGGAATCTAGTGAATTGCCTGTGATGTGTGCACCACAGTTATGGTTTAATGCTTACCTAATAATACAACTTACATTTTCTGTACAGTGTATACTCTGTAGAATATATTTGGGGACTGGCAAATTCGTTTTTTAATTATTTCACAAGGTTCCTCTAGTTTTGAGCACTTATATGACAGGCTGATTCTCCATCGCCCCCACTCCCAATACTGTACTTATTTTGGGCACTTAAGAGACGAGGGAAAAATCAGGGACCCTGGGTTTAAGTAAGGTGTTTTCCCTTTTGGAATCGTTGTGAAATAAAGACCAGTTATTGAACGCCAAACCCCGATTAATTCATCTGTGAACAAGTCACGGACACAGCAAACAAGGCTTAGCAAATGAGAGACCCAGCTGCACTTGATCCTACCATGCACCGAACACTCGCTCCCCGCGCTGTCCCCGTGGGTGTCGGGCAAATCCTGGCACAGCGTCTACTTATACTCTACAAGGATGAGGCATCGGACTCGCAGGGGAGACCTTTTGAGTTTTAAAGGTTTTCGTATATAAAATGCGTAAAGTTAACCGAGCCTTCGCAATGTAGACATAAAGAGGGAAAATCAGACTTCGGGGGTCCCCATATGCAAATACACGCATCACAAATGAACGCCGGTGCTGGCCGCTGCCGCACTTCCCCTCCAGGCCGCTCCGGGACGCCCGCGCACCGAGGCGGCCGGGTGCGGGGGCGGAGATTTGCATGTGCGAAATCGGGAAGCGCGGGAACCACCTATCGAAAACCCCGGGCCGTCCCTCCAGCCAGAGGCCGGCCCGCTCCCCGCCGGCCCGCCTCCAGGTGCTGCCGGGCGGCCGGCCCTCTCGACGTCACCGCCCCCGCCCACCGGCTCCTGAACTTTAAGTCACGCTCCGTAGAACAACGGGGGAGGGGGATTTCTCAGGGCTGGCGCGCGGCCTTCTCACGCTCGCAGCGTCACCTCGCGGCTGCGCCCGCACCCTCAACTCCGCACCGCGGGGGCCTTTCCCCTCGACCTCAGCACCCGGCGGCCCCAGCACGCAGGCGCCGGGCGGCGGGGGGCGGGGAGGAGGCGGGGCGCACACGGCTGCTTCCGCCGCACGCCCCGCCCCCGCCCCGGGCAAGGCGTGGAGAAGTGGTCACGTCAGCGGCGGGAAGTCCCCTACTGCCGGGGCGCGCCGCTGGGCGCTAGGTTCTCGGCTGTCGCCCCGCCCCGCCCCTGCGGCTGGCTCCCGCTCCCTGGGCCGGCGACATCGGTGACCCGAAGCGCGAGAACTCAGGGGGTGGGAAGGTGCGAGCCGCAGATTCCGAGGAGGGCGGGAAGGAGGAGGAGGCTCCGGGGGTGGTCAGGAGGCCGGGGGGTCCCGCCAGCAGAGGTCCTCCCGACGGACGGCTGACGGACGGCGGCCTCGCGCCCCACTCGGAGCTGCGGGCGGCGCGGAGAGAGCAGCCATGGCTTCGGGTGAGTCCCGCGGGCGCCGGCGCGGGCCGGGGCCGGGGCCCGGGCCGGGATCCTGGTCTGAGGGCTCGCTGCCGAGTTTCGGGGACTCAGTTCTGGGTTGGGGCGTTCGTGCTATCAGATCGCCGCGTTGGCAAGGTGTCCGCCTTTTGTGAAGTTCACCTGCGGCTAGGCTCGCGTGCGAAATCAGAGCCGCGCTCTGTAATTTGACCCCGTCTAATAGCTGGAACTTTAGAAATTCCCGGCAACCTGATCTTTAGGGTTAGTGATAATCTAAATGAAGGAGAACGAAGCGTCCTTGTACTTACAGACGGAGCTGTATAGGAACGTGGTTTCATATTCTGGGACAAGAATGAGGAACCTTCCGGCCCGGGACGAGCTCTCACCTTTTTAAAACTTGAATTTCATCCGGGGCCAGTTGGTGATCGCTTTTGTGCTGACAGTTGCACAAAATGTAACTCAACTGCAGACCTCCTCGGTGATATTTTAAGTGGTGTTAAGTGGAAACACGGCGGATACGTCTTACTGTGCACTAAAACGCGCGCTTTTGCAGTTTACCAAGCAGAGACGTCGAATATTCTTTTCTTGCTGGCAGTAAAGGAGAAAGAAGTTTTTTAGACGATCTGTGCTTTAAAGTAACGGGTAGAAATGAAAACAACTTCGTCATTTAATTCAGATACTTCTTTTCTGTTGCTAAGACTTGATCTCGTGCTTTGCGGGGAAACGGGTTCACAGGCCTAGAGCAGAGTCTCGTGTAGACAGCCTGGCCGGGACTGCCTGTATCCTGGTGGGAGAATCAGAATGACTGGGTTTGGCGAGGTGATGGGGGGCGTCTTCCAGGCTGAGAGCAGCTTGCGCGTGGCTGGGAGCTCTAAGTGTGCATTAAACTTGTATGAGCGGCTGGAGAGGGGCTTGTTTATGCTTGACCCGCACCCTCCCTGCGGCCTCCGAAGCGAGCGCCGGTAGCAGGTTGATGTTTAGTGGCGAAGAGGAAGTGGGACTCAAGAAGAACCTCTTTAAAGGGTTGAGCAGAGCAGTGCCAGCGCTACTGCTGTAGGCTGGAAAGGAAATCGGTGTTTCACATGACATTTGATTTCATTTTGTCTGTGGTTTTCATGTGAGAAAACAAATATAGTTTAAAATGTTTTAACTTTCCCTTTACCCCTCTACATAACTCCCGACTTTCACATCATGTAAATTCATAAATTCAGCGCACGTTTAGATTAAAAGTATCAACGTTACTTATTTGGTTACTGTTAGTCAGAAAGATTTTGTATGAAAGAAAGGAATGGCGAACATTAGAGGCAAATCAAGATCTGCCTTTGGATAATCATATTGCATGAATGTGACACTTACAGTTTTTAAGAGGAAAAAATTATTTCGATATAGAGTACTGTAAAGACCCACATGGTTAAAAATGTGATACAATTTAAACTTGTTTAGTGACACCGTATTTGTTCTGTTAAGAAGACTGATTCCCTAAATGAAGGGAAAAGTAAATGGAAAGTTTTAAAGATCTGGAAGTTGTAGGGTGATAACTATTTTTGTTGGTTTTTTGGTTTTTTTTCTCATTTTCCATTAAATGGGGCTATTTAAAATATAGCAAATTATTTAAATTGTAATTCAGTTATTTAAATCTGGTAGGCCAAAAAAAATGGATCTGGGTATACTTAATGGTAGTATTAAAATTTCAAAAACTATTTTTGTTGATTACTAAGCATTTAAGACCGTTTCATTGCTCTCCGGATGTCATGTGAAAATAGGTATGTATAGTTAAATAAGCAGTGCCTGTCAGGCAAAAGTAACAGATCATCGTCTCAGAAGCAAACCTCAGCCCAATGGAAACAGAGACTTCACACAGTGATTCTAGATTTGCTCAGATAAATTAGCAGATTATTTAGGACTTAAGATTCAATAGCCCAGCTACTAGACAGTTTTTCATTGCCTTTTTAAAAAATACTACACATTAACTATAGACAGGCACAATGATGAAAAATATTCCCAAGCCACTATGGAACTCAAGGATGAAAGTCCTTACTTTTGGATAACTTACGGTTCTATCCTATTTAATGTTAACATGTTTAATGGCTGAATTTAAAACTTCTTGTTGTTTAGTAAAAAGAGGAAATTATCCTTATATGGCACACAGCTGTGGTTACCAATAGTCGTCTTAAATATATTTTAAAATTTATTTTTACTCACTTTTTTAGTATTTTTTTTGCTGTGTCACTAATGAGAAGTACATGAAGAAACTGTTTTGTAAACTACATTGCTTACCAGGTCTTTGTAGTGTGAATTTAAGGAGAACCATTGCTTTTTTTCACTTGACAAAGAGGGAAAAAGTGTATGTAAGTGTGCCGCATTTTATTCTAATAATAGAGCTGGTAGTTAGGAATGGATAACTAAAGAGATAACTTCTTTTTTTTTTAGTGTAAGACTGCATATGTATATGAATTGATTTCAGAAATGTTAGATATCGAAAAGTTAACAGTGATGTGAAAATTAATATAATAGAACGACTGAAATGACTAGGGCAGTCAGATAATGAATCATAAATTGGAACATGTGCAGCATGTTTGGCGTTTTTTCTCAAATACAGTTTAAGGTACTTAGGGTTTGCTTTTGTTTCAGCTTTCTCCCATCCGTGTTCTCTGCACGTGATTGTTTGTGGGCACATGACCCAAATGGTGGGGTGGGGGTGGGGGAGAGCTGACCTGAAATTTGTGTTGAACTGGGCCTCCTCTAATTGTACTTCTGAGTCTGGCCATGTTAATGGAGATGATTTGGTTTTGACATGGATTTTTTCATTTAAATACCTATATAAACAGATTTTAAATATTTCTTGGCTTTTTCATTCTAACCCATAAAAACTTTTTTAAAGACTTGATTTTCTCCTGCTCCCACGGCATTGGGATCTGAGTTTCCAAAATACTTTATATTTTTTCTTTACCTTGTGGTGCATATATCAGTTGAATAGTCATCTGAAAATTCCGTTTCTTGGGTTCTTAATGCCCACTCAACTGAAAGTCAGCCTGTTGAAATGTATCAAATAAACTTTGCTAGACCTGGTCAAAATAAAAAAGAATGGATCTTATTTTCTTTTTCTCCAAAGTGGCAGAGACAGTTTTTGGAAAAGTTTGTATTATTAGCTTCCTTTGTTCCTTTGAGTCTCAGGCAAAATTACTCCGCACCTCTATAAGGGAGTTAGCTACTGTCAACTGTGGTGGCTGGTTTGTTTTTTTCAACTGGGATGTTTTAACACAATGGCCTGACAATCATTTGTGTGCTATATGGTAAGAAAGACATTACTGACAATAGTTAAAACGTTTATTTTGTAAATGACTTGTTTTTAAAATGAATTACATCAATTGAAGGTTAGCCCAACATTTTTATTTTTCCTTGCCTGCATTCAAGTAAGCTTTTTGGAGTGATAGAGAAAAAGAAGTTACAACTACTCAGAATTGCTTTGCCTGTTTTATCCATGGCTCAGTTTATACTTGGACCTGAACTTTGTCTAGATATAGGCATCGTTTTTTTCCCCTTATTCATGTTTTAGGACAGTGGCTGTAATCAGCAGTGTGTTAGACTAACTTGGATGACTTTCAGGAGTGTGTGTCTGGGCCTTATCCTTGAGTTCCATGGCTCTTCACATCTTAGATGAGGTCAGACGTGTTCTTTAATTTGGAAAAGCTACAAAATGGTTGTATGTGTGTCCCTTTTGTCTAGGAATTTCACTAGATCTAAATATTCTGTTACGTATACCAAGATGCTCATTGTGCTAAGCTAGGTTGCTCTTATTTTATGTGGCAGGTTGTGTCTTGTGTCAGCTGTTAGGATTTTACCCCTAGCTGCTTTTATGCTTGTTTTTTAAATTTGACACCCTGGAATCCCAGCTGTCATAACCACTTATGTCATTTGTGATTTCTTTTTTTCATATAATTTTGAACTATAATTTTATCATCTGTAAAATGTGATAATTTCCACTCCTTTTATGAAGATTAAAGTTAAGAGGATCAAGTGAGAACTAGATATAAGTGCTTTAAAACTGTTTAATAATTACTATATGTGCCTGGTGTGGTGACACACACCTGTAATCCCAGCACTTGGGAGGCTGAGGCAGGAGGATCACTGAGGTGGAGGCCAGCCTGGGCTACTTAGTGAGTTTAAGGCCAGCCTGAACTGCATAATGAGACCATGTAATGAACTTTTTTTATTGTACCCTTAATGCGGGCTCCTAATTCTAGGAATAAGGTTTCATGGGTGTCTCTGTTTCTACTGCTTTATCCATTTTATACTTTTTTTAATCTTAAAAACTCGTACTTTATTCGAGAAGCACAATGTTCTGAGAAGCGCGGTTTTTGCCTAGGTGCAAATAAAATCATAAATACATCTGCATACATCTTGGCTATATTTCAAATGTTACTCTGGTCTGTACTAGCATTTTAAAATACTCTTTAAATATACAGATCCATCCTACCTGTGCAAAGCACTGGTTAAAGAAAAGTACAGTAATCAAATTATGTAGAACCAGTTTTGAAGTTATCTCAGTGCTTTAAAACGGTAGTGACTGTCAGTAAAATTGGTTGAGTATTCCCTTTGCTAACAATTCCCTGGTTTGTATTTTACCTTTTCCACATACATGAGACATTTCCACACTTTTTGCTTTCAGGAAGAATGGAACTTCACAACGGTACTAAGGAAGGAAGGAACTGGTGTAGTGTACTGACACATGAAGTACATGATTTATAGCTAGGAGGTTTTTTAGGGTAATAGATACAAGTAAAGAAATCAGATATGAAGAGTTACAAAGGAGCATGAAAGTGGCGATTCTAGTCCCTATGGGGCACTGTTTTTTCTATCATATTAGAATCCCATAAAGAAGAGCCAGTTAATCATTAATATGGTTCTTTAATTTCTGAATAAATCACAAAGACCTTTAGGTTTTTAATCATTCACCCAATGCAGTATTTATTTTGTGTGTGGAAGTCACTGATGAATAGCACAGTCTCTGCCTTCAGGTACCTTGCACAAATATAACGGCAAGTCTTTCCTAAAGTAAAGTTACCTGAAATGGTTGCTGTAAACACAAATGAATGAGAAAGGAGGTTATTTCCAGCTGGAAGAATGTAGATTACAATAATAAATTCTGTTCCATAATCGTTAGTGAGATTTTTTTTTTTACCAATTAAGAGCTTCTGCAAGAGGAATAGTGTTTCAAGGCTTTTAAAGTACATGGTATAATATGACAACTAATATTTATCTCACTTTTACTGTTTTAAAAATCTTTTAAAAATATTTCACTTAAATCTTTTCAACAGTTGCTTTTCCATTCTTTTGTCAGTATACTTCATAAACACACGATCTAAAGTGTCATGTCAATTTTTCAATAAGTCTAAAATCATTCAAAACTTTAAAATTCTTTTAATTAAAAGTATTGAGCTCAATTGTATTGGTATGCTAACCTCACTGTCCCCTCTCCATTTTAAACTTTCAGGCGGATATACCCCATACATAGAGATAGTTGAGCAGCCCAGGCAGAGGGGAATGCGTTTCAGATACAAATGTGAAGGGCGGTCAGCAGGCAGCATTCCAGGGGAGCACAGCACGGAAGACAACAGAACGTACCCGTCTATCCAGGTAACAGGCCCCGCTGTGTCTGCCTCACCTGTAGTTGCTTCATAGTTTAGCTGTAGCAGTCATTCCAAGCTCAGTTTCTTCACAGTCATCTCTGTAGTCTTTTTCTTTTATTCTTTTTGGTTTATCTGTATTAGGTAGGTGTGCAGTATCATTTTTTAAATGTAATGCAGAACCTACTTTGCTGGAATTACATGTTTGTGTATTACTGTAAGTATAGTAATTTGCAGTTTTTACATCATTATTGCCTTCATGGAACACAAAACATTTAATGAGGAAAAGACATTCTTACATACAGAGGTAATAGAAGTTACTGTCTAGATTAAAACATGGATTTGAGAACTTAATCAGAATTGTTCTTGCAATCTCTTAGTCTAGGGCCTGTGGAAAAGAATTTAACTCTCGTGTTAACAAATTTTGAAAGGAGTTTTCAATTAGAGGTGATTTTAGTAAACATAAGATATACTAAACTTATATTTATAAGCTGTACGTCACTTGCCTTTTTTTATCCTTTAAATGCAAGTTTAAAAACTTAATACTAAGATGAGTGCAGTGGTGTGTGCCTGCAGCAGTCCCCAGCTATTCGAGAGACTGAGGCAGGAGGATCACTTCAGTCCAGAAATTTGAGACCAGCCTGGGCAAAATAGTAAGATGCTCCCTCAAAAAAGCAAAACAAATGAAAGCTTAATACCAAAGAGGATTTTGAAATATGGTGCATATCATCTTTTATCAGTAGAGCTTAATTCACTATTTTAAAACTAGATTATTTACAAAGTACACTACTGAATTTAGAGACTTGTTAAATTGCAATTTAAGACAAAATTATGTATTAAATACCAAATTCCTATTTTTATTTTATTTTATTTTTAACATACATAAAACATAAAAGTTATACATAATTGAATAAAGTAATGTGGTGTTTTAACATATTTATCTCCAAAAACGTAATTTCTTTCATGGAGAAAACATTCAAAGTCCTTTCTTCTAGCTTTTTGAAATGTATAGTACATTATTGTTATCTGTGGTCATAATATTGTGCAGTAGTACATCCGAGTCTTTGCTCTCATCTAATGACCAAATTTGTTTTTTGTTTTCTTTCTGAGACAGGGTCTTGCTATACAGTTCAGGCTGGTCTTAAACTCACTGTGTAGCTCAGGCTGGTCTCAAACTCACAACAATCCTTCTGCCTCAGCCTGCGGAGTGCTAGAATTATAGGCATGTACCACCACGCCCAGACCAAATTTCTATTTTTAAGTAACATTTTTGGCAGCAGTATGGACTTGATTCATGTAAGATTTTTTGTTTAAGTATTAAAATGAGTGATGTGTAATAAAAAGGATATTTTAAAATTTTGTTCTAATCCTTTGAGTCATTTTTAACTCTACTACAGAACTTATTTTATGTCTCTAAAATATTTCTAAGATCTGTGTTAGCATTCCAGTAGGTCCTACACACATTTTCTGGCTTGAGTTGTGTCTAAATCAGCCTTTCCTACAGTCTTGAGTGGTTACCTTCTGTTTCATTTAGAAAGACAACAAATTCTTCCTGGTTACTGTTTACATTATGTCTAAATTTAGAATTACGAATTTTAGTGCCCTGTACCAGAAAGCTACCTATTCTTGTTTAACTGTCTACCTCCCTTTGTATCATGCTGGTTTTTATATTTCTTGCTTGTTCTGTCAAATTTGCTAGCTTCAGAAGTGAACATTAGTTCTTCTCAACCTCTTAAGTGTCTGCTGCCTATTTAGGGTAAGTGTTCTAGAGGTTCTTTCTGTGTGAACCTTAATCTTGTTAAATTCAACTTGCTTTATTGCTTAATGTACAGTGAATACTTTATATGCGTGCTGATTAGCACATATTTTTGTGAAATATCACATATTTAGTAAAACAATCATTTGTGTACTGTCATTTTCAGTGTGGCTTAAATGCGTGTATTTTCAAGGAATGTTTATGGTATGACAGTATATCTAAAAGCAAGGCACATAGCTACGTAACACTTAAGTATTTCCTTATGTTCTGCAGTAAAACTTGTAGTATAGTTTTACATGTTTTAGAAAGAAAATAAACAAGAGTCCAATGATATGACCAGTTGAAATTAGGGTAGAAAACTACATGTCCAGGTGCTGACAGGTAAGTTTTTCCTACCAGTATTCTCTGGAAAGCTCCATCTCAAATGCAGTTACTGACTAGCTGAACTTTTTTTAATCCAGTGCTAACTATGTTATATAAATTGAACTCTAATTTAGTAGATTAGTTGTTAATGGGTCTATTTATGGATCATGCATTTAACTATTCCTTTTTCAGATTATGAACTATTATGGAAAAGGAAAAGTGAGAATTACATTAGTTACCAAGAATGACCCATATAAACCTCACCCTCATGATTTAGTTGGAAAAGACTGCAGAGATGGCTACTATGAAGCGGATTTTGGACAGGAGCGCAGACCTTTGTTGTAAGTACTCAGTGACGCCCATCTGTGGGGACGGGGTGAGCACAGCGTGCTGTTTCCTATCCATAGCTGTCCTGTACTTTCTAGCAGAATGCAGTTACTTTTTCATCCTGTTTATCGTAGTACATTTCCGTATCGTTCACGTTAGAATTGCACTTTCATTCTTCATTAGTAGACACAGCACATGGTGGGTAGGAATACTACTTTATTATTAATGAGAGTAAAAAATTTATTTTGTGCTATGTGTTTTTTTCTCAGCTTGAACAATTTCTGAAAAATTTTTACTGTCTGTTCATTTATGTTTAACATAAAAATTGCTAATTTGACAAAATCAACTGGAAAACTCTAGAATTTATTAATAAAGGGGCAGGTTATAAAATTAACATACGTCAAATGTTCTAAGATAAAAATAAAAAACAAAACCAGCTGTGCAGAGTAGTTTCTGTCTATAATCCCACCTCTGGGAGGCTAAGGCAAGAGGATTATAAATTTGCACACAGCCTGGGCAACTTAATGATTTAACAAGACCTTGTTATAAAATTGAAAAATTTCTTCCCTGCACTGGGAGGCTGAGCAGAAGAATTGCTACAAGTTTGAGGCCAGCCTGGGTTAGTGAGTTCAAGGTGAGACTAAACTGCACAGTGAAACCCTGTCTCAAAAAAAAAATTCTGTAAAATTAAAAATTTCCAAAAGTATATGTGAGGGTACTAGGGATGTTTCTTTGTGCAAAGGCCTTGGCTCAATCCCCAGTAGCACAAAAAAGTCATTTTCATGTTGGTAAGGCTACCAGAGATGGGCTCATTCATTATAGCAATGAGAATTTAAATTAATAAAATCATTTTGGGCCAAGCATGATGGCACATGCTTGTAATCCCAGCACTTGGGAGGCAGAGGCAGGAGGATTGCTGAGTTCAAGGCCAGCGTGGGTTACAACATGAGTTCTAGACCAGCCTGAACTGCACAGTGAAACCTTATCTCAAAAAGACAGAAAAAAAACTTTTTTTTGATAGGCAATTTATGTACCAACACTCTGCAAAATAGAAATGTACCCTAAATCAGCAATTCCGCCTCTAGATATTTTTCCTCAGAAAATAATCAAGAATGTTTAAACCTTTAATAATGTTCAGTGCACCTTTGTTTGGCAAAAAGTTAGAAGCAAGCTAAATACTGAACAAAGGAGACTGGTTAAATAAACTGGTACATCCTGTATTGTACTCCTATGTAGTTATAAAAGCAGCATTGCAAATGTTTGTTGGTATGTGTCAGATAGATATAATAGGTTTTAAAACAAGATTAAAAGAGTAACCTTATTTTTGTGGAAAGTGAATTTATAAACGTGATAGTATATACACTACATATACATAATAGTATGTATAGTAAGATATTAATAGTTGTTGTCTTTGAGTAGGTAATGTGTGAGATTTTATATTCTTACTGTTTATTTATTGAGGTACTGGGGGTTGACTCCATAGTCTGCATTGAACTACCTTCCCAAGGGGCTGGGGGTATAGCTCAGTGGCATAAGCGCTTGCCTGGCAAGCACAAGGTCCTGAGTTCGATCCCTGGTACCGGAAAGAAAAAAAAAAATCCCAAACCTATACTTTCTAAGTTCCTATTGGGGGCTGGGGATATAGCTCAGTGGAATAAGCACTTGCCTAGCAAGCGCAGGGTCCTGAGCTCGATCCCCAGTATCGCAAAAAAAAAAAAAAAAAAAAAAAAAGAACTACCTTCCCAGCCATTTTTTCCTGCATGGAGAACTCGCACAGCTGTGGGCGGAGCAGCAGTGCCATGTGGGAAACAGGCTGCTATGAGAAGGAGAAGGTGTGGTTTGGTGAACGTAAGCAGGCACTCAGCACAGCGCGGGTGTGCATCCTCATCTTGCACACCCGGGCCTGACCTCAATGACCCTGTCCCAGCATACCCCCAGACAGGAAGAAGTGTGATGCTTGCTTCTTGTGTGGTTGCCCAGGCTGGGTTTAAAATCTTTCTGCTTCCCTCTCTTAGGTGCTTGGATTATGAGTGTGTGCCACCACACCTGGCTATTTTTTTTAACTTATTTTTTAACTCACTTTTGTAATGAACACTATGATTCTTGGGAAAAAGTGAAACTGATTACAACAGAAAAAGGGTTAGTAATTTTCCTTATAAATTAGTAGTAACAATTTAGATAAAATACTTTTAAAATGTTCTTTAATGATAACACAAAATATAAAATATCTAGTTATATACACAGCAAAAAATATTTTCTGTCTCTGGGTTGAAGTTCTAATCACATTTTAACTGGTGGTAGATACTCCTGCTTTGAAATATTTTTGGTAGAAGGAGAGAGGGTAGAAAAAGGGTAGATGGATAATGCATGAGATAGGCATGTAAGAAAACATCACAATGGTTCACCTTAATTCATAGTAATAAAACAATTTTAAAGTACATTAGAAATAAATCTTTTTTGATTCCTGAGAGAGCAAATTGTTTTGCTTCCTACTTTTCTAGCAGTTAAAGTTTTGCATGATCTCAATTATTGGCCCAATCATGATTTTGTGGGGTGTTGAGACAGGGTCTCAGTATGTGTATGTAGTCCAGGATGACCTTGGACTCATGGTGATCCTCCTGCCTCAGCCTTCCAAGGCCAGCCTTGGAAGTGCTGGTATTACAGGTGTGCGCCACCACACCTGGCCCAATAATGACCTTTATGGATGTCCTACCTTTACCCTCAACCTAGGAGCCCATGCATTATGTTTCACATGAATAATTTTATGTTAACATGTTTCATGAAACATCTTGGGCAAGAAATCTGTAGAGGTAATGCAATATTGTTCTCAAAAATCCCTTTGGGAAACAACATTTTTTCCATTCTTAGTGTTACCCATTGGCATTCTGTTAACAAAGAACTTTCCCTTCCCTATTTAAAAAATACCACTGTCAATTTTGAAATTCTATTCAGTGTCCAATAGGCCACTAGTGCCATTATTTTGATTTTCAGATTGACCCAGCTCTGACCAGTATGAACCCCTGTCTGCTGTATGCTTTTGGTGTGTTCTCTTCCTTCTTCGCACACTTCTTTACTTGCCAGTATAACACTTCTCAAGAGTTGTACTTTTCTTGCTCCAGTCCTTCAATCATCAGTTTCTTCCAAGGATACCTTGTTCTTTTTATTAGGAATGGTATTTACTCCAATTGCTTTCTCTTAATGTTCTCTTAATTGTCTCAAAAGCACCTTGAAAAAATAGGCCCCAAACAATGATCTTGCCGTGATCATAGGTCTTTCTCTTCAAAATTAGTCTTCTTCTAAAGCGCCTTGTCTTACTGGTTGCTTTAAAAGCCCCAAACATAAGTACAGATGTGACTCAGCCAACACATACCTCCTGCACAGCTCTCGAATCCGTCCATGTCACGCAGTGAGATCTATCACCACCACATCTCTGTGTGCTGAATTTGGGCTGCTGGAGTAGCCTTCTGCATGGTGGTCTTTCATCAGCTTTTTTTTAATGCCTCTTCCCCTAGTCTCCCTTCACTTCAGGTAGTGATCTTTTAAAATACAAACCAAATTATTAACCTGCACAAGACACTTTAATTGCTTTGTCTCTCAGAATAAGGACAGCGTTTCTTCTATGGCCTACGCACCCACTGAATTTCGGGGCTTCTGTTGTGCTGTGCGTCCTCTGACCTCTCCATACTCCTCACAAAAGCCTCTTAGTGTCTTGTGCTCACAGTGCCCTTTTTAGGAGCCTTTGCATGGTCTGTTCCTTTCCACACAACTTCCATTCCCTTTGTTAGTTAAGTATCACTACCCTTTCTGCCCTGAACTGATTAATTGGCTTCCATCATAGACTTCTCTAAACATATGTATTTCCCCCGTAAAATTGTCATAATTTCAGTGATTATTTAATAGCTGTCTGACTTGCCAGAGTAGGGGTTACTGGACTTTTTCTGTAAAATGCTGCATAGTAAAGATTTTAGGCTATGCTGGCCTTATGGTTTTTGTCACAACTGCTTGATTCTGCTACTACAGCATGAAAACAGCCACAAATCATATATAAATGAATGAGTAAGACTGTGTTCCAATGCAAAGTTTATTTAGAAAAACAGACACTGTGCTAGAGTGGGCCCAGGTGTTACAGTTTGCCAACGCCTGTATCACACTACAAGTTCTTGAGGGCAGGGTCCTGTACTTTCTATTACTTTCCAGAATTCTTAGCACAGCAGAGGATCTCCAACCCTTGTTGAGTGACCATGATGAATATATAAGTGAATAATTTATTCAGATAATCTCTGTGATCCTTCGTTTCCTTGGGTCAGGTTTTTGTGGGTTTTTTGTTTGTTTGGTTTGGGTTGAGTTAGGTTGGGGGATGTGCATGTGTGTGCTCACTTTAAGGGTTAAACCCAGGGCCTTATGCATGCCAGGCAAATGCTCTCCTGCTGAGCTCTCAGAATTTCAAAACTCTCTGTTACTTCTCTGATTCTGTAAATGGCAGTCAAGTGTGATTATTCAGGTGAAACAAAAGAAAGCAGCATATAAATATATTAGAAGAAGAAATGTCTTAAAATCTTCTCTCAATGAAAAAGAACTAAACTAAGAATCTTTCAAAGAAGTAGAATACCTTTTAGGAAGAGAATTGTAGTTTCAGGGTTTCAAGAAAGAAGTATGAATTCATGATTTATTTTTTGATTATTGGAGGAGGAAGAAGGTACTGTCAAAGGTATTTTAAGTGCTACACAACCCTCACTGTGGTTAAGTGTGCAGTGTGGACATAGCAGGAACATGCAGGGAGGTCAACAAGGCAGCTCCTGGCTGCCAAGTGCCATGTGAAGTCTGAGGAAATAGTAGTGTCATTATAATGGAGTTGCTTCATTCTTCACGCCCACCTTGCTGTAATGATGTCATGGTTTTTCCATGTGGGAACGAGTGTGACTGGTCGTGGTAGGGGAGTTCCCCCACCATCCTCTGTACTACACATATGCAAATTAGTAATATTTGTAGCTACTGAGAAGTTTTCCGTAAGTGATGCTTGAAACTTTTGTTAAATATTGTTAATATTTAACTTCTTTCTAATAAAAACACATTTCAGTAGATCTTATAACTTCATGTAATATGTCACAGAATACATTCCGTTTCTCTTAGCTGTGAAATTGGGGCTGAAAAATCTCATCTCTGAGGGCCAGGCAGGCAGCGTCAGTGAGTGCAGAGGATTGGTGTGGGAGGACTCAGGCTTCAGAGCCCTGTTAGTACAGCTGCAGGGGCTCAGTCCCGGCTCGCTGCTCCTGTAATAACCTTGTATTGCTGGGCCTCGAACATGTTCATGAAGCCAGAAATTCATATATAGCTAGTTGGTTTTTAAGTTTGGTAACTATACAGATTGTGTTTTTTTCTGTTTTTAACATAGGCAGCGCTCCTGCAGGTTTCATAAAGTGTTTCTGTGGACTTCGGGCTATGGACATCTTTGTGCACTTTTTGCTTCATATGATCAAGCACACAGATTTTCTATTGATTAATTGATTGGTCTTTTTTGAGACAGGGTCTTACTGTGCAGTTCAGGCTGGGCTTGAGCTCACTTTGTAGCCCAGCCTGGCCTCAAACTCACAATGATCCTCCTGCCTCAGCCTCCTGAGTGCTGGGATTATAGGTGTGCGCCACCACGCCCAGCCAATACACAGATTATAATGATTTAATTATCAGTCTGTTAGTTTGCTTTTTGGTGTTGTTCTCCTGTTAATCTTGGGTATATTTAGCATAGGCATATTGGTAAGATATAACTGTCAAATACTATAAAAATGATCTGGTACTGTACTGTATGCACTATTTCCTTTTAACAGTTCTCCAAGAAGTGTAGTGCTGTTTTGCTCTTACAGGTCACATCACAGTAGTTAGAAGCACAGCCCATGCCTCCACACCCCGCCAGTGGGACGGCTTTGCGGCATCGGGGATGTGCTGGATTTCCGTAGCGCTCCTTTTATTTAGCTATAAGGCAGTTTGAAAATTCTTTTTTTCTTCTAGTTTTCAAAATTTGGGAATACGATGTGTAAAGAAAAAGGAAGTAAAAGAAGCTGTTATTTCACGAATAAGTGCAGGAATCAATCCTTTCAATGGTAAGTGTATTTGACATAACCATTTCTACTACTTAGGTACTGACTTACTGTGTGACTTCTGTTTATATCCTGAAGTTATGTTTTAAAAGTGATTTTCAGTTTTGTGTTCAATTTTCTACTTACTAATACCTGTATCTGAGGAATGAAGTGTATTTAAAATGTTTTAGTTTTTAGGAAAACACTCTTAATACAGACAAGGCTTTCTGACATCCCTGAAGAGTGTCACTATTTTCTCTAAGAAAACCTCAGCATGTTCTGATTCTCTGAACGTGGCCTTCCTTGTGTTACTCTCCAACAGACAATATATATTTTCCTTTCTGAATATTGAATTGGCACTGTGGTTATGAGGTGTTATAGTACATTTAATTTTTTTGTTTTGTTCTTTTGAGAGAGGTTCTCACTTTGTAGTTCAGGCTATCCTTGAACTATCTATGTAGTCCAGGCTGACCTTGAACTCAAGACAATTCTCCTATCTCAGTCTCTGAGAGCTGGGATTACAGGTGTGTGCCACCACACCCTGCTGGAATGCATTTAATTTAAAGGCATATTCACTAGCAAAACCCAATCCCAGATACGAAAGTACAGAAATAGTAGAAGCTACACAAACTCTTTTCATAGTGTATTTGTATTTATGTGTGCGGCTAGATATTTACTGTTCGGTGGGCTCTGTTTGGGATAGCAGCTGTTAGATATTCGTGTCTGGGGACAGTGCCTGGCCCTTTTTTTAGGCACTCTGCCTTGCTTGAATAGAGAGTTGCTGGCATTCCAGGTTCTTCTTGGTAGTCTTCCACAGCTACTTAAATAGACATACCAGGAAGTGAATAACTATAAAATTCACAAAGAATAGGTCTGTTTGTCATATTTAAGACATCTTTATACTGCAGGCTTGTATTTTTCCTAGCTGTATGAAAATAGTCTGGGAAAATAATAATCTAAGGAATGTGCTCACAAACAGGAGCTTTTTATGAGCTGTAGGATGTGTATATCTTCCATGTAGCTCTTCATTTTCCATACTATTTATTATTAAGCAAAAGTTTCCTTTCTCACCTTCAGTCTTAATTGCCAGAAGAGATTACTATGAAGTTTGATGTATATTTTTCTAAAATGTTCTTTAACATGTATAGTCATATATCGACATATTTGTATGTGAAAGGGATCGTTGTGTGCTTGCTATTCTGCTTATTTCTTTTTTCTACTCAGGATTATATCTTAAACATCTCTATGTCAGTACTTACAAATCTTTTTTCTTCATTATTCTGCTATTTGGGTAAACTAATTTGTTTATTCTAATGAACATTCAGCTTTTTAAATTGTATTTAAGAAGCTCTTGTGTGGTTATTTCTCTGGGATAAATTTTCAGAAGTGGGAAATTTCTGTATCAAGAGTCTGCTGACTTAAAGATTTGACCCACTGTCAAATTAAGGCCAGACTTTTAAGGGGTCCATCTAAGTCTGGGAGCAGTATAAAACACGATTATAAACAAGCTCTCATTTATTAGTAAGCATTTCCTGTACATGAGGAAGTAAATGTTAAGTATTTTACCTACACTTTTTATTGAATAACCTGCCTCATAGAAGAGAAAACCAAAGCTTTGGTCATATACCATCTCAAGATAGTCAGGAAATATAAGTGCTAGCTGAAATTCAAACACAGTTTCTTGATGCTAGTGGTAAAAGCATTAAAACGAAAAACAGGAGAGTTTGTTTTTTTGTTTTTATTTCTTTGTCGCCTAGAACCAGGGGTGAGATTAATACCATACATAGAGACAGCACTTAAATTAATTTTTGGTAGATAGTGTTTTACATACTTATGTCATTTAATCCTTGTAACAACCTAGGAGGTAGATACTATTCATATGTTCACTTTATAAATAAGAAAATGGAGGCATTAAAAACTTACTAATTTGCCGAAGGTCATATAGCTAAAGAGTGGTAAAGGCAAGGTTTGTTTTACTTTGGTTTTTTTTGTTTTTTTGAGGCAGGGTCTTACTATGTAGTTCAGGCTGACCTTGAACTCATGGTGATCTTCCTCAAAGTTCTGGGATTACAGGCATGCCCACTGGTAAAGGCAAGGTTTGAATGATCTTAACATCTGTGCTATGCTGCCCAGATGAATACAGCCTGTGGGCGAATAGTACTGCCAGTTGGTCCCTCACATTCTTTACGTTTTCAGTGGTCACCTAGATATTTTGTTATTTTTCTTTTTTCTTATTGGAGGGGAATTAGCCCAAGGCCTTGTACATGCTAGGCAAGCGTTCTTCCACTGAGCTAACATGGTTTCATCAGCCCTTTCTTCCTCTAACCTTTCCCTGTCTTCCTAGTTTAGGAACACACTGTGTCATAATTTTTGGGGGGTACTGGGAATCGAACTGAGGACCTTGTGCTTGCCAGGCAGGCACTGTGCCACTGAGCCACATCCCCAGCTCTCATCTCATAATTGGAGTTAGTCGTTTTTTCCCATTAGAATAGAATAGTTCTTCCTTGAAATATTGTGTCCGGAAACGTGCAGTGGCTTCTTACAGAGTTTAAAAACTAAAAAATCCTCACATTCAAAGTCATCTACATACACCTTTAACATCTATCCTCTCTTCTCTTCTACTGTGTTTCTTTATGAACCCTTAACCATTCCAGAAAAACTCTTGTTCACGCACCCTAGCCATCCGAGCCCAGTCCTGTCGAGTCTTCATTGACATTGTAGGAGTATAGGCTTGCAGTATTTCTAACGGAGACTGTCAGTGACAGCTTTAAACTGAGATCCCTGCCTTTATCCTTGGCCTCCCAAGCATCCATGCAAATTCTCTTAAAATCAGTATGACCATTTCAGAACTCGCTTATCTTCCAATGGCTTTAAATCTACTTTAGCAATAGTTCTCAATTTGTACGTGCGTTAAGAATCCCATAGTACTTACTTAAAATGTAGATTCTAGGCCATACTCCCAGGTCTGGCATGGATCCTAGGGATCTGCATTTTTAAAAGTGCATTTGAACAAGTGTTTCTAAATTTCTTTGTGAACCACAGTAAAAAACAGGTTTTATTCCTCCACCCAGTGCCTGTGCACGCATCCATGTCCCATCTTTGCTACGTGCCCTCCCCGTGTGCCCTTCTCTTCCCCGCATTTCATGTTTCCTTCCCCTTCCTCCTCCCCTCCCTTGGCCCCTCCTTTTCTTCTTCCCTTCCTCTTTTCCTTCCTCTTTCTTTCTTTCCTCCCAGAAAATGCTTACTGTTTAATCCACTAAATTAATTTAATGGCCTTTGGGTACTAAACTAGGGAAATCTCTGGCCCTAGGTGATTCTGATGCAGGTGAAACTTGAACCACATTCTGAGAAACGTTCACCTTCTCAAGCATGGCGTTCAAAACTGCATGCGCTGGTTCTGTTCCAGTTTTCATCCTCCTCTACCACTGCTTGTATGCTTTGTTTTTGTCGTTGTGGACCATTTGCATTTTTAGGAAGTTATGTTCTTTCTTGCCACTATGGTTTTATACGTGCAATTCTCTTCCATGGAATTGATCTGCTTAAGTTCTTCTTGGTCAGACTTCGAGCTTAAGGATAATACCCTCTCTGAAGCCTTCCTTGCCCTTCCCAAACAAAGTTGAGTATTCCTTCTACTCTCCCAGAGTGCTCATATATGTATCTGGTATGGTTTGCTACAACTGGTTATATGTTTCTCCCTCACTAAATCATGGAAGTGTGAAGGGTGGGAACTGTCTTCTGTGTGTATCTTTGCCATTTAGCCCAGTGTCTGACACATGATTATGGTTTAATTACAGTTTGTTAAAAGAAAAAACAGACATGTGTATGAATGAGCATACTTTGTTTGTACTTGTCTATCAAAAATATTCAAGTTACTTTTCTTACCCCAGATTCTCCAAAAATCTTTTCAGTTCTCAGAGTAAACCCAAGGTAATATTCTCTTGGTTATACCATTTGCCTAGTATTGATCATGAAAAGTTTCATGACATCTGCTGGATAATGTAATTCCTCAGTGACTGTCTTCTGAGGTCAATTTCATCATTTTATTATGAGATGATAGAGAACTCTCATGTAAGTGGACAGACATGTTCAGTAAAGATGCCATTCTCTCTCAAATTGATACAGATTCAGTGCAGTCCAAACCAAATGCCAGCAAAACTTTTTAATTAAATATAAGAATATAATTCAAAACAGGAGTAGGAGGATGCTTTATGGAAGACGAATGTGAAATGGAACTGACTGTCAGCACAGGTATTTGTGAAGCCGCAGGAGGAGGCAGGGCTGGGCAGATGCAGCGGTAGGTAGAACCGTGTGTCTAGATGCAGATGGAAGAAAACTGAGAGCTTGAAGTAGGAAAGCAGCATCTTGGCAGGGTAAGGGGAAGAGAAAAGGGTCGGGGAAGGTAGCTACATGGGACTCTCTGCCTCACACCCTATGTGAAGATCAACTGAAGATGGGTCAAAGATTTTTAATGTAAATCAACACTTTTTAAAAAGTATTGCTGTGCTTGGTACAGTGGTGTGCCCCTGTAATCCCAGCACTCAGGAGACAGGCAGGAGGATCACTGCAGGTTCAAAGCCAGCCTGGGCTACATAGTGAGTTTAAGGCCAGCCTGAACTGCATAGCAAGATCCTATCTCAAAAAACAAAAATCCAAAAAACAAAACAAGAAAACAAACTATTGCTGGACAATACAGGTAAATATTTTTTAGTCCTTGAAGTACAGAAAAACAAGACACAAGTGGTATCTATAAAAGAATCAGTACATTCGATAATCTTAATTTCAGTTTATTTTTCAAATTTCTTTATTTTTATTTTTATTTATATATTTATTTATTTATTTATTTTTGTCTCTTTGAACAGGGTCTCGCTATGCAGTTTAGGCTGGTCTTGAATTGACTTTGTAGCCCAGGCTGGCCTCAAACTCACAAAGATACTCCTGCCTCAGCCTTCTGAGTGCTGGGATTACAGGCATGTGCCACCTCTCGCCCTGCTGTGTCTTTTCTTTTTCAACATTATTTTGTCTTCTCACATGCTTGGTTAAAGTAGAATAGTAGACATTAAGACAAAAACTTGTAAAACACTTAGATCTAAGACAGTATTACGTCCTTGCACGTTTTCTTCTTGCAGGTAGCTAGGTCTACTGGCAGTCCCAGGGCGTCTGAAGCCAGTGAATGAGTTAGGTCATGTGAAGCTGGACTTCTCATCTCTGCTGAAGTCTGGTGTATTTCTGTTATGGTTGATACACTGCATCAACTTGAGTCTAGAGGCTTGGCCAAGTGATTCAGCAGTTCTACCTGTGAGCCTGCGCAAGAGGAGGGCGCAGAGGTGGTGTGGGCGGGGCGGACAGTGGCTTGCAGTGTAAGGAGGGCAGGGCCTGCCTCCCTGCTTTGGGCTCTTGCTGCTTGTGCTCTCTTCTGCCTCCTTGAGGCGCTGTCCCTGTGCCCGGCCGCCTGGCCTAGAGCCAGCTGATTATAGGCGGAAACCTCCACAGACTGTGAACTAGATAAACCTATCTGTCCTTAATTCTGGGCATTGAGTGTTCTTGCTCAGCAAGGAGAGAGGGGTAACCAGGACAATTTCTGCTTCGCCCTCCCCCTCAGGTATAGCTCCTCCAGATCCCAGGTGCTCCAGAACACAGGGCACTTGTGAGAGTTGGCAGACAGTGAACTCTTATTTTCCTCCTCTACTTTATTCTGAGTTCATTTCTGTTTCTTATCTTCTTAATCACCCCTATTGGCAGGCTATGTCTAGATAAAGTGATCTCTCATTCTACATTTGAGGTTTCCTTCTCCCGTATTTTTCCCTTCTTTCCCCTCTTTTCCTTCCTGTTTTCCTCCCGCTTTTCTTTTACAGGCTAGGGTTCGACCCCACGGTCTTATGTGAGCTAGGCAATCACTCTATCACTGAGCTTTACCCCTTTCTCATGTTTTGATCCCATGATTTTTCATGACTTTCCTGGCTTTCTGATACTTTTAAAAGAATTTTCATTTTGTCCACTTAGTTCTCAAGGGAGAGTTGGTCCCAGTGATGTGTGTCATGTGGCAGTACCACAAACACAGCCTCATTTTGTTGACTTATTTTCAGTTTTCCTTAGCAGTTTATAAGATATATAGGGCTGGAGATATAGCTCAGTAGAATAAGCGCCTGCCTGACAAGTGCAAGGTCCTGAGTTCAATCCCCAGTACCAAAAAAAAAGGTATCTAAATGAGTGTTCAAGCCGGACGTGGGGGCGCACGCCTGTAATCCCAGCCCTCGGGAGGCTGAAGCAGGAGGATCATTGCAAGTTCGAGGCCAGTCTGGGCTACAAAGTGAGCTCAAGGCCAGCCTAACTGCATAGCAAAGATAAATAAATAAGTGTTCAACAGAGCTTTCATTTTCATGCAAAATATTGAGAAAATTTGAAGCAAAAATCTCATAAAAATAAATTTTTGAGACTTAAGTAGAATTTCTTCACTTTCATGGAACCATTAACTGTTTTAAATTTTTTGGTGTACTAACTTGTCTTTTTTTTTTTTTTTTCCGTGGTACTGGAAATCAAACTCAGGACTTTGTGCTTGCCGGGCAGGCGCTTGTGCCACTGAGCTGGATCCCCAACCCTGTACTAATTTCTTTTATATAACATTTTAAAATACTTTAAATTACTTTCACTGAGATAAGGAATCCACCCAAATACAGTTTCCCATATGACCTCAAGATAAAGAACATTTCCAGCTAAGCGTGGTGGCATATGCCTAAAATCCCAGCACTCTGGAAGACTGAGCCGTGGGGGAATCCCAAGTTTGAGCGCAGTCTGGGCAACTTAGTGGCTGAGTGGTTGGCAGTGTGGTTCATTGTGAAGGCCCGGGATTCAATCCCTGTACAGAAGGCAAAAAAAAAAAAAAAATACTTTAATCACCTGCCAGGATTCCCATAGTCCTCAGTCAATGTCCTCTGCCCCAGTAAACTCCCAGTCTGCCTCCTGTCACTGTATATGTATTAATCTTTTCAAGAATTTTATACAGGCATCCAGTCTTTCTTTTTTGTTTAGTTCCTTTTGCTCGGCATATTTTTGAAATCTGTGTTGGGGTATATATATCCATAATATATTTTTTATTGATAATATATTGTCTGTCTATACCACAACTCTTTTATACATTTCACACAGGTTTTTAAGCTAATCAGGAACACCTAGCTACTCATTTTGTGTGTTCGCATTGGTTCTTCATCTTTGGAACTGAGAAACACTGAAATCTCAAACTCTTAAGTTTATAATGCTATAAAACTTGATTTGAAGGGCTAGGTCCCTTACTGCCTCTGTAAACAGTGCCTCTAGAGTATGCTGTTATCATACAGGTGTTGGCATCAAGGTATTTTAACTTTTAGTTACACAAATGTGTTCTTGTGTACTCATTCAGATGTTAAGGTTAAGAATGGTTATACTGGCCTAAATTTAAGTGTGATAGCTACTGAGACTGTGTATCATTAAATAATAACAATATACATTTTTATTACTAAATTTAAATGTGATAGCTACTGAGACTGTGTATCATTAAATAATAACAATATACATTTTTATTACTACTTATAAGATTAAGGAATTTAATTGGTTTTCCAAATTTAGAATTTTAAATAATATTTAATAAAATTTTAATATATTTTAATATGTGTATTTTGTCTTTTAAAAATATGGCAATATTAGTTACAGTGTAGCTTATGGTATTCTTTGAAAACAGTTTTCTTTTTAAACTGGGGTTTCAATATATCAAACTGTCTTTATATTGTATTCTAACATATACATATATATGTAACTGCAATTTTTTTATACTACAGTCTTTGTTCTTTAAGCAAACTTCATTCGCACATAAAGTATCTTGTAGAAACTTGCTGTCTTACATCATCTGTTCTCTTCTTTGACGTTTTATTCCTAAAGTGTTGATCTAAAATTTAGTCTATATTTCTGTGTATGTCACTTTTATGTGGAATATAAGGAAAGTTTTCTAGTTTTTAAAAACAAAGGCTCTGGGTTGAGTGATTGGAGCTCAGATTCCCATCTTACTAATTCTTTGCTGTGAAACTTGGAGCAAGTAATTTCATTTAAGTTCCTCATCTATAAAAAGGTTAGTGATAATATTCTTGCAAGATTTAGAAGGTTATTTATAGATTTGATCTATTCTGTTGTATATAACTTGCTTCCATTTAAAAAATTTTTTGATATTATCCTGAACGTGGCTATAGTTTATCATCTGCTCTCAGATAGTGAATGCTTAACTGTAATAGGCACTATTTAGGTTAGTTACAAGTATGGGTGCTGCTCAAGCTTACTGACTAGGATGGGTGGGGAGCGAGACCTAGCAGGGTTGTAGTTCTGTGTGACTATGCTGCATTTTTAAAAGAACAATGTACTCTTCAGTTCCTGAACAACAGCTACTTGATATTGAAGATTGCGACCTCAATGTGGTGAGACTGTGTTTTCAAGTTTTTCTTCCTGATGAACATGGTAATTTGACAACTGTGCTACCTCCCGTTGTCTCTAATCCAATTTATGACAACCGTAAGTGCTCTATTTTCTTGTATTTGTAGACTTTCTTTGTTTTTAAAAAAAATACTAATTTTTAAAGTATTTTACTAATTAGAAAAATGTATGTTCATTCTTGGAAAATCTCAGACATTACAGAAATACATATAACAAAGTAAATCTCATATAATCTCATCCTCCAAAAATAATTACAATTTTTTTACTGCTATTTTGGCAATTTCTTTTTCACATATACATCATCATCGGAGTTGGGGATGTAGCTCAGCAGCATAAACACCTGCCTGACAAGCACAAGGTCCTGAGTTCAATCCTCGGTACCACCAAAAAACAAAAACATCATTATCCCCACAAAATAATTTTGGCAAAATGAAAAAATTATTCCTGATTTTTTAAAAAAACTTTTCTGGGGCTGGGGATGTAGCTCAGTGGAATAATTGCCTGCTTGGTAAGCACAAGGTCCTGAGTTTGATCCCAGTCCCTGGTACTGCCAAAAAGAAACAACAACTTTTTTCTCTTAACAATGTATCTTAAACCTCTTTTCTTTTGGTTACATTTTTCTTTTCAGTAATATGAGAGCATATTTCATTATATGGATATATCAGTTTTATTAAATCATTATTATAAGACATTTGGTTTGGTTTGTTTCCTTTAATAGCTCTTTCTACATTTCCCTCTAACAAACTGTACTGTAATAAATATTGGTATGTGTGCATATCTTGTGCAAATATTTCCCTGACATAGATTTCCAGAAGTAGAAATGCTAGATTAAAGGATATGGAAATTTATCATTTGATTATGAAACTTTCCTGTAATCTTTTTTTTTTGGCTTTTTGAGACAGGGACTTGCTATGCAGTTCAGGCTGACCTTGAGCTCACTTTGTAGCCCAGGCTAGTCTTCATCTCTCAATGACGCTCCTGCCTCAGCCTCCCAAGTGCTGGGATTACGGGTGTGCAGCACCACACCCAGCCCCTCAAATATTTTTTAATGTGTACACACGCACACACACACACACACACACACCCCCACACACACACATTTACTATGATTGTACCTGTTTTGCATGTATAAGGGTAGTGAGACACAGGGCTTTAATATAGATCAGAGTGTCCTCCTCATGGAGGGCCTTGAATGCCAGCAAGAACTACAGTACTGTAATCTCACTGGCCAGATAAAAGCAAACACAGAAAATTACATTGCCCTAGAGATCTGGCCAGTGATTTAAGATTAATCTGGTGACAGCATGTAGAATGGATTGCAGAGTTAGAATCTGAAGCTAGGAGACTTTAAAATGTCATTGCCTAGAATTAAAAGTGTAAGACTGAAAGCCAGGTTTGGTAAAGCAGTTAAAAAAGAAAGAGACGCATATGGGTGATTATATGGTGTCTTCTATCTGTACATTAAAACTTTTTATCTATTATGTAAATGATTCTCCCCGAATTCTCCCTCCGACAGCAAATTAAACTGTATTAGTAAGGTGGCAAGCCATTTGAAAAAGATCCTTTGTATTTAGGTGCCCCAAATACTGCAGAATTAAGAATTTGTCGAGTAAACAAGAACTGCGGAAGTGTCAGAGGAGGAGATGAAATATTTTTACTTTGTGACAAAGTTCAGAAAGGTACTTACTCTTTTCTTCATTGAATCTGGAACATATTTTAGATTCACAGGTTTATGTTGCTTCGTTCAACCATTCTTACTATTTCTTTGGCCTCTTATTTACTAGATGACATAGAAGTTCGTTTTGTGTTGAATGACTGGGAGGCGAAAGGTATCTTTTCACAAGCTGACGTACACCGCCAAGTGGCTATTGTCTTCAAGACGCCTCCATATTGCAAAGCCATAACAGAACCAGTAACAGTAAAAATGCAGCTGCGGAGACCTTCTGACCAGGAAGTTAGTGAATCTATGGATTTTAGGTATCTGCCCGATGAAAAAGGTAGGCGCAGCACTGGGGTTGTACTCATTTATGTATTTCTTAAAGCTGACCTTACTGGTACATTGTTAAGATACATTTAAGTAGTTATGTTTATTCACAATTTATGTTTCTTTTCCTGTAAGTTCAGGGTTTTGTTTTTTCCTTTATGCTCTTTGCATCTCTGTTGGGAACATTTGATTCAGCTGAAATAATTTCAGAGTATCTAAAGTGTTCATCAGAACTTTTATTTTTGGTAGTTTTTGACTTTATTACGCTCTTTTTATAGATGGGAGACTTGTTTTAGCTCTTATCTTCCTCTCGCCTTAGTCCGTATTTTATTAGTTGGTATTGACTTACGGGTGTTACAAGAAACTGAATGACGGTTTTGTACTGTTACTATTGAGAGAAAAATACATGTTGCAATGAATCCGGGGCACACTGTATAATAACATACTAAGTCCATGTTACGTCTATTTCTGCCCAGCGTTTTCCGTATGCAGATAAAGTACCTACTTATTAGGGAGAGGAACCATAACCCCATTATGATTGACCTGCTTTCTTGGTTTCTTTTTCTTTTTTTCTTGGTTTCTATTTTAATCAGATACTTATGGCAATAAATCAAAGAAACAAAAAACAACTCTACTTTTCCAGAAACTTTGGCAAGATTGTGGTAAGAATATTTTAGATTGATTCATATTTAATTAGACTTTTAAAATTTGATTTCTCAGATTTTAAGTGATAAATTGTTCAAATGATATTTATTAACAGAAAAATCTTTATTGCAGCAGTGAATCTTCCAGAGAGACCAAGACCTGGCCCTCTGGGGTCAAGTGAAGGAAGAGTCATCAAAAAAGGTATTTACCCCCACAATGACTCCTGGTGCTGTGAAAGTCTGTTGCTTTGCACAGTGCATTAGAATTGTATTTTTAAAAAGAGACAGCTCCTTAATATTTTCCAATCCTACAAATTTTGTTATGCTTTTAATAAGTGAATTGAACTTGACTTCTGGACATTGGGTTGAAAAACCATGTTTGGAAATTGGTTTGAAAGAGTACGTTTGATTCATACAGTGGTAATTTTACTAAGTGCATTGTGTGATGAAAGAAATGATTGGATCTGTCTAATCACCTGTCTTTAGAAATAAAGTTTGATTGGAACACATCCATATTCATTTGGTTGTATAATGTCTCTAGGTGCCCTTTTGTCTTTTATTTTTTGGCAGTGCTGAGGAGTAAACCCAGTGAACCTCATATACTAGGCAAGTGCTTTATTTTTTGTTTATTTATTTATTTGAGATAGTGGCTCACTGGTAGTGTGGGCTGGCCTTGAACTCACTCTGTGGCCTCCCAAGTGCTAGAATTATAAGCATGTGCCACCACACCGGGCGAGGCAAATGCTTTAATGCTGAGCTATGCCTCAGCCCAATTTTTTTTTCCAGATAGTTCCAGCAGAAGCTGTATGGCCCACAAAGTCTAAAATTCTTAACTCTTTGATCCTTTATAGAAAAAAAATTTACCAAACTATGGTTTACATCATTTAACCAAAGGTTAATTAAAAGTCTTTTTTCCTGCCTGTTAAGTTCTTCAATCAACACTTTTTCCTTTTTTTTTTTTTTTTTGTACTGGAAATAGAACTCAGGGCCTTGTGCCTCCCAGGCAGAATGCATTTTTCCTTAATTTTTTTCTGATTGGAAATTATGTATCAGGGGCTGGGGATATACCTCAGTGGAATAAGCACTTGCCTAGCAACCACAAGGTCCTGAGTTCAATCCCTGGTACTGCCAAAAAGAAAAGGAAATTTTGTATCTTTGGGTCATAGCTTAATATATCTTAAAAGTTATATATATTTTTCATTCATCCCTAATAATTGTTTTCCCCATCCTTGCATTTTCTCCAATGACTGTTAAAATGCTTTTGGCTGTTTAATTTCTTTTCTGTTTTAATTTTTTATTTATTTTAAAAATAAAAGAACGAAAACATTAACAAACAGGCATCCATTTACAATAAGAACAATACAAAATAAAGAGTTACAGACAAAGTGGTAGGCAATTAACAATGATTATATTACTATTGGCTGTTTAATTTCTATCAATTGAAATTCTGATATTTCACTTTTTCAAAATACATGGACAGGGGCTCAAAAGCTAGATTTTCATATTTAACTAGAGTGAAATTCCATATGACAAAATGACTTACAAAAATCATTTTAAAAGATTTATAAAAGTTACATAATACAGAATTCAGAATTTTTATTTGCAATGTTATATCATTGCTTTGAAATTTTTATTACTGTTTTTGCAATTTTAATTTAGAAATGTTTTGTATGATTTTGTTCATTTTAAATATATAAAATACATTTTTCTCATATTTTCTTCCCACAGAGGCAAACTTGTTTCCTCATGGGACAGTTATTCCAGAAATGCCCAGGCCTGCGGGGATCTCAGGCCAAGCGGAGCCCTACTATCACTCTGCAGCGTCCATCGCAGGCGCACTGCCGCGCCCCGCCTCAGCCTTGTCCTCCGCGGCCTCTCAGCACCCTTCAGGCTGGTCGTCCGTGTCGCACCCCAGCTCACGGCCGGTCAGTTCGAACCCACTGAGCGGTTTCTCAGCAGGGACGCTTTCCTCTAACCCACAGAGCATCTCGTCATTCCTGGCGATGTCTGTCGGGAGTGATTTAAATGGTTCTAACGCTTGCATTTATAACAATACTGATGACCTAGCCAGGATGGAAACCGCCTCCGTGTCGCCGGCCGACTTATATGGTATTTCCGATGCCACCATGCTGCCTCATATGATGACAGCCGGCAGTGACAGCACGGGGGGGACAGATAACTCCAGACTGGTGAGCATGAACCTTGAAAAGCACTGCTGTAATTCAGTGTTAGATCCAAGAGACCTAAGACAGCTCCAACAGATGTCTTCTTCCAGTATGTCAGCAGGTACCAGTTCCAGTGCTCCAGTTTTTGTTTCACAGTCAGATGCATTTGAGCAGCCTGACTTTAGTTGTGTAGATAGTGGCCTGATAAGTGAGCCGGGACCATCAAACGGTACTAATACAAACAACCATAGTTTTCAAAATAGTCAGTATTCAAATATTGGTAATATGCAGAATGAGCAGTTGAGCGAATCCTTTGCATATGAATTTTTTTCAGTATAATTTGTAAGACTTAAATCTTTTAGAATGCTTGTGATCATTTTGGTAGTACCGACACAGACATAGCCTCTCACATTTGTCTCACCAAAAATACAATACAAAGCCATTTTTGTTTTTGAAACTTCTTTTTCATAAAAGTATAAAAATTTAGATGTATATAGTATACAGGTTTTGGATGTGTATAGCAATCAAATCTTGAAAGTTGTTACAAAAAGAAAATTCAAGCTAAAAGTGTTGGTACACACCTCTAACCTTTGCACTCAGGAGGCAGAGGGAGAAAAGGATCCTGAGTTCCAGGCTGGGCTGGGTTTACACAAAACAGAACAAAACACAAAACAAGCACAAAAGAAAGAAAAATGTTCTTTTTTCTGTTTCTTCTTTTGAAAGATCTGACCTGACAGTGTGTGTGGTATGAATTCTGTCTCCAGAATTTTATTGCATGTCTCCAGGGAAGACTTTCTCAGGAGGACATTAAACCGTGGAGAGTTTTGTCCTATTTTATATTTCTCTTGTATTAGTGTATTGTGCAGTGAGTTAACTGATATTTGCTTTCATGCAAATTTAAGGGAAAATTTGTAATGGCTATGCCATTGGAAAAATAAATTACTTTTTTTTTTTTTTTTGGAGGCCTGTGCACCCCTACGGGGTTTTCTGAGGCTTCTTGGAATTTCTTAGATTTATATGTAAATCAGAACTTCTAAAATTTAAGTTGTGCAGAAGGCAGTTGAAGTGAGCTTTAAAGGTATGGGAGGATTCCTCCCATTTTATACTATTTAAATCTGTATCTGTATAGCTTTGCACCTATATTTTCAAGAGGAAGAAGCTTCTTTGCACCTCTTTTCTTTCTTAGATATTCTCACTCCCTGTGGTCTCATACAACTGCCTGTTTGACATCTAGAAATCTAATTAAAACTCCGATTCAGTATATCCAAACCTAGGTTCTTGGTCTTTTCCTCCCAAACTTGCTTCTCCTTCAGTCTTCTCCAACTCAGTAAATGGCAATGCCATGCTTCTAATCGCTCAGACCAAAAATCTTGGCGTCCTCCTTGATTCTTTTATCTGCCATATCCAACTCATTGGAAAGAATCCATCATAGGTGAAAAGTTTACACCTTTGTACCTATGAGCCTGGAAGACCTTAGGGTCTTGCTAGTTCCTGACATGCCCACAAAGCCTATTTCTCTTGTCCCAGTTTAAAATACTTGATTTCTTTTTAGTTGTGCTAATCTCTTCAGGAACCATACCTCCTTTGGCCCAAACTTTATACATGGTTCTTTTCAGAACAGTTTTTCAGATATTTCAGCTCTGCTTTTTGCTTCCAATTTTCACTTACAAATCTGGCAAAAAAGTAATCAGCAGTACTCATACCACTGCCTAAACATTGTGGTACCTTGAACTTTCCTCTGCCATATTAATTAGTTTACTCTCCTCAAATGCATCTTCCTCAGGATAAAAGCAAACTATAGACATTTTTTTTTGCTTGAGTATAGTATGTATGACCTTTAGTTCAATTTTCCAAGAGTCCTTGTTCCTGTCTGAAACCTCATGAGCAGTCTTAACTGTCTACACTCCTATTAGCATTCTGGTCTTCTGAGCTCTGACTAGAATTACCCATCAAGCTTTGCTTGAAGTACTCCAGTGCATCCTCAAATCTTTCCAAACTCATGCAGCATTTAAACGACTTGTGAAGCACCGAGTCAGGTATAGTCACAGCAACAACCCTATTTCTGAACTACTAATATTCTACATTGTCACTTTTCTATTGCTGGACAAAAACCTTGACATCTACAACTTCAGGAGGAGAGGCTCGTTCGGCTGATGGTTTCAGAGGGTTCAGTCCATGGTCAGCTGGCTCCAGGGCAGGGGCATCTCGGCAGAAGGGCATAGTCAGGCAAAGTTGCTTAGTTTATGGCAGCAGAAAGCAAAACACCAGGAGAAAACACCAGTGAGAAAGGGGCCAGGGACTAGATTAGTCCTCAGGGTCACACCCTCTGGGTCCCCCCAGACACACTAGGAGTGTGCTTTACTGATCTCATCAGCGGTTCTCAAGTCAGTCAAGTTAACAGACTTGTCACACCGATCAAGGCCCACCTTGACTGAATTTCACCGTTCCTATTTTTCCTGCTTTCTGTATGTGTATAGCACTTTCCATGATCTGATTTGACTAGGCATTTATTATGTGTATCTTTTACTGAAATACAAGCTCCATGAGGGCAGAAATTCTTGTGTCTTAATTATTATCAAATCTCCAGTTTGTAGAACAGTGACCATTGCCTCCAGGTTATAGAACAGTTAACAGTGCCTCATGTTAAGCACTCCATAAATACTTATTAATAAAGTAATAAATACTCCATAAATACTTATTAAACATTCAAAGTATCAGCAATAGAACTTTGTTTTTTGAAAGAATAGCTTTATTAGATACTTAAAGATTTTTATACTTCATTTCATTTGACATTAGGTTTTTGTTAGAATCATACAAATTCAAGTCCAGTATTAATAATAGTAATGCAAATTGTTTGAAAGCAAAATAACTATGGGAAAATGATAGTGGAATTTGAGCAGTAATTTAATTGTGAGGGTATGATGATGCTAAGTACTATATCAAAGATCTAGTTGATCTTACACTAGATTCTACCCTAGATGTTGAACATATTCTCAGCTACAAATACAAACATATCCTTGGCTAGAAATGAGTCATTTCACTTATCCAAAGTCGACCCACCAAAAAAGAGTCCACCCAAACTATTAATAACCTACCCTAGATGTTAAACATATCCTTGAGTAGAAACACACCCTTGACTAATGTGTCATTCACTTATACAGAGCCCACCCAAGTCATTAATTTACACAAATTATTCATCAAAGTAGGGTATATGTAAATACCCCCTAAATAAAAGTTCCTAATTGAATGATACTGGGAAGTAGGAAGGACAGCAAGAAAAGAGGTTAGGATAGTCCAGAAAGCAAAATAAAAAGATTAAATATGATTTCACAGATACACTTGTATAAAGTTAAAAAATCACAAGTATGTTAATATAGTTTTAGTAGAACTTACCAAGGAGGGGAAAAAATACCATAGATTATAATTTCTTTCCTGTTCAGGATATGAACCCGTCATATCTCCACATGGTGATTGGTAGGTGGCATGTTATTTTAAAAATACATAATCTTAATTCACATGAAGCTGGGCGTGGTGGCACATGCCTATAATGTCAGCACTTGGGAGGCTGAGGCAGGAGGATCACTGCAAGTTTGAAGCCAGCCTGGGCTGTAGAGTGAGTTCAAGCCAGCCTGAAATGCATAGTGAAACCCTGTCTCAAAAAGAAAAATATAATATAATTTCATGTGAATTAGCACTGATCAATTTAAACACTGTTAGACTAGCTCAGTGGATTTTAAGTAAGCATCGGCTTGTTTTGCAGTTTTTTCCTCTGTAAGATGAATTAAGGTATGCTGTATCTTGTTTATAATGTTTCTGATAGAGTCTTCATTTTTTAGTTTCTATTTACTGAATATAGAATTTATTTGATAATTTAAAATGCATTTGGCTGTGTATTTCTCTCTTTTATGTTTACCTCGGTTTTGAAGGTGCAGTGTCTTTCCTTTCTGAACTCCACGGTGCGATAGAACGCTTCTTTATAGCCCACCCTGTGCTTCCTGTGCCCCAGTATCACCACTTAGTTCTTTACATGTCTTCTCCAGCCTGGAAAGGAAGACGAACAGCGAAACGAAAACCAACAGTAAAAAAATTCCCACCGCCCTGTGTTCCTGCCCTTCGTATCCCAACTTCTAAAGTGCTGACAGCCTGTCTCCTCCCCGCTCAGCCCCTCGGCAGCTGCGGTCACTGTCTGTGGCTCCTGCAGGTTCTTTGTGAGACGTGGCACGTGTGCACACACACACACACACGCATGCCCGCACGCACGCACGCACGCACGTCAATCCTGTCTTTATCAGCTGTTACTCTGTCTGTTCTGTGTACGACTCCCTGCCTGTTGAGCTCTCTAGCGCTTCTCAGTAAAACGCCTCTTTGAGCCCAGGTGCACCTCTGAAACCCCGCACTGCCTTCCGTTGGTGCTTGCTTCCTTTTTAAACCCCTCGTCGCGTTGGTACGCTTTAGACACACGTAACAAACATCCCCATCCTGGGGAGCGGTGCTCGTCTTCTCCCCTGCGCAGTCCCAGTGGTGTCCCCAACTGCTGCTGCTCCGCCGCCCCCTGAATGCCCACTGAGAGCGGCGTCTGTCGCGTTCTTTGCTTAATGGCTTTACCGTTTACTCTTTGCCTAATGGCATTGGTACTTCCCGCCTGAGACATTTACCTGATACCTCAGAATCGTATTTTATTCTTTTTGTCTTCTTCACACTAATGCTTAGTCTTTGTGAATCTGCCTCCTACAAATCTCGCATGTCTGTCCTTGCCTCTTTGCTCCTGCTTTCTTCATTTCCCGCAGCCAGAATCTTCCATATGCCCCAGTTAAAAATATCTCATTCCCCAAGTCAGTTGTGGTGGCCCATTCGTATAATCCCAGCATTCTGGAAGGCTGAGGCAGGAGGATTGCAAGTTCAAGCCCAGCCTGGGGAACTAAGTTGGCAAGACCCTACCTCAAAATAAATATAATAAATAAGTACATGGGTGGGGGAAGTAGTTCAGTGTGGGGCCCTCAGTTCAATTCCCCAGTCTCTGTATCCTCCATCTCCCTCCTTCCCCCCCACCCACGCATGTGCACACAGAGGACAGGCCATAACAGGAGAGATCTTTTGCAAATGGGAAGGGAACTAAGATGGGAGGGCATAAAAAGAATGGAAATGTACGTTTGCATGGATTAACCACCTACAGTGAAGGTGTTTTTGTCCTACAAACATGTACTAAAACTATGTTTAAAAATAAACTCTCCTTACACGGCCTTATTGCAGTTTCCCTTAGAAATGAACATTTCCTGTCAGACCTCTCTGCTCTTAACTTGTCACCTGCTCTGCATCTGCTTTTCTGCAGGTAGAACACTCATTCTTTTGAGTTTCATTTAACAGTTTACTCAGCAAGACTAATTGAAGATGAATTAACTACATGGTGGGCTTAGTTCTAAGTGGTAGGGACACAGTGATACACAGGATTCCCTCATGGAGCTTACATTCTAGGTAAATGTTGTTTTTGGAAGCTATTGTAGGCCAGCTTAGTAACTTTTTTTTTTTTTAACTTTTTTTTTAACAATGGAATTGTTCTTTACTTTTGCTAATTCATGGTGGCCTGGGCTGTTGAAATACATATAGCGTCATTCAAAAAAGAATTGTTTTATAGCCACATATAGTAGTGGGCACCAACTTGGATAGCAGGAGTCCATACCTATATAACATTCTCTTCCTTAAAACCAGGCTTCTAGCTGGGCATGGTGGCGCATACCTGTAATCCCAGCACTTGGGAGGCTGAGGCAGGAGGATTGCTGCAAGTTTTAGAGGCCAGCCTGGACTACATAGCAAGACCCTGCCTCAAAAAAAGGCCCAGCTTTTCCATGAGGCGTAGTCCTGTACCCCTAGGTGAGGTGCGGTTGTGCATGTGCCCAGTTACAACGTTATAGCCTGTTAATTATTGTGTCGTTGCTCTGGGATCTGGCACTTACACAGTCCCGGGCAACTGTTAGAGGAGCAGGGGTGAAACTGACGCAGGAGTGAGTACAGCACTGGGCAAGGGTATGGTATTTTGGTTTTGGGCTTTTTTAAATTTTAAAGAGAAAAAATAAATTTCAACACAAGATAATAGGAGAATAACAATAGTCAATACATTGCATATTGTTATCTGTAAAGTAGTTGCTCAGAGTACAAGATACGGGCATTTAATTGTCCACATCTTTTCAATGAACTAAAAGAAATTAGTAATTAACTATCGTGTGTGTGTGTGTGTGTGTGTGTGTGTGTGTGTGTGTGTGTGTTTGCTGTTCCCCTTCTTTTCCCCTTGCCCCACCCCATTTTTGCTTTCCTTTTGAACAGTTTCTTCCCACTTCACAATACCTATTGTACATTTGATCTTATTTTTACTCTTTCAGCTTCTCAGACTAGGGAGAGAATACAATATTTACATATAAAGACATGATTTTTGAAAGAAAAGGTACTTACTTACCTTTGCAAGAAAACCAGCGATGCCAGAATTCCATGTCTTATGAAATACACTTCTCTAGCTTGACCTGCTACCCTCATTTTGTTTTTAAAAACACTGCAGCCCCGGCTTAAGATTGAAGGTAGCTCTGTTGAGAACAGTAGTGCCATTTGTTGTAGGTATACATTCTTGGTATGAGGACTGTCTCGCGCCTGTGGCCTGACTGGCTCTCTCTTCTGTATGCAGCAGCTTTAACCTCAAGGGTTCCTCCTGAGCCTCCTGGACGCCCGTCTCTGTATAGTCACTCCGGTGTTCGTAAGATAGGCAGGTGTCACACTTTTGGAATGCCTGATGCGCAGAGCAGGAAATGGTACATGTGAGTGAGATTAAACTCTAAACTCATGCTCTCAAAGACTTCCTTTCTTTTGCAGGATGACATACACAAAGTAGACCACTTGTAAGTGTACAGCTGGAGGAACTTGTATGTACATAAACATGCCTGTAGGAATTACCCCAGACACTTCCTTCAGACCACTGTCAGATTTTTCTGGTCAGAACTTCATCTCACAGTGGCCTTTTAAATTGGTAACTGGCCTGTCTACTCATGATGGTTATGTAGAGACACAGTTGTCTATTTTTACCCTAACCCTTCAGGAACATTAATTGTATTGTCCACATCAAGACTTGGAATTGGTAATCCAGGTTGCTTAGTAACACCATGTAATTTTTTATCATAAATTGATTTATTGAAAGACTGCCACATCCTGTTAAACAGCCTGGAGAAACAGACAGTGGGGACTGTTTTTAGTCAGATAATACCTTCCCTTCCTACCTCATGAAGTATGTTTTGTACTCAATAATGCCCAAGAAGAAACACTGGAAATTGTTCAGTTTTAAATAGAATTAATAAACCAACATATATATATATATATGTCACTTTACTGATTAATCTCTAATTCAAACACCCCTGGATATCTGCTACCCAGCAGAGAAAAATTAAATGCATTAGTAAGAGTCCTGAGGGGCTGGGGATATAGCTCAGTGGAATAAGCGCTTGCCTAGCAAGCGCAGGGTCCTGAGTTCAATCCCCAGTACCGCCAAAAAAAAAAAAAAAAGAGTCCTGAGATGGGTTCTCTTTGAAGTGACTGGCTGTTGCCCAGATCTGAGAGCCTTCTCTTGGCCTTATTCTTTGCAGAATGGTTCCTATTGAAGATAATGCCAATGACTGAATTCACTTTTGAAATTCTGTGACTCCTAGTCTCTGTGCAAGGGTTGATGATGAACTGGGGGGACTCTGAGTCTAATGAAGGTTTCTGATTTTTTTTCTAAAGTTGGATATGAAAGGGGGAAATAATTTTTTCTATAACACATATATAGAAAATTTCATGCTACTTATAACTCCAGGAATAATCAGATACAAATTATGGTTTGCTTGTGTCTTCTTAGACTCAGTCAAATGAATATTTTAATATATCAGAATTTAAAGCATATGTTTAACAGTGGAAAAGATCAAATCTCAAAAGCAGTGATACCTATAAATTTTTTCATGCATGCAAACAAACTTGTGTTCCCTTTACAAAATGTATTTTGTAGAGTAACTACTGCACTGAGGTTGAGTGGGGTGCTGTACACCCGCAGGCCCAGCACTCTAGGAAGCTGAGAAAGGAAAATAGCAGCGTAGCAGAACTGTCTGAAAATGAAGGATAAAGAGGGTACAGCTGTGGCTGGGCACACAGGGCTTGTTCAGGCCCCAGGTCTGAAAAATAATACTGTTGCCTACAGTGGATACAGATGCCAACAGAATAGAAAACCTGGTTTTTATATGCTTCATAATAACTGGGAATTAATTTAAAGGGAATGGTGAAAATGATTTTTAAAAGTTCTCAAACATTGTTAAGTTATTTAAAGTTAAGCTTTGTATCAGTATGCCATAGTTCTTAAAATGTTGAAATATCTTTTATTGTACAGAATGTTTTATTACCTTTGTAATATCTTTGTATACAGTATTTTTTCTTGGTCATGTAATAAATGTAAAAAATTCCAAAACTTGCTAAATTTTGTTGCAATTTGACTTCTAAAAATTAAGCTGATTTTAATATTTGTTATATTTTTCTTACAACAAAAGGTGGTTTTGGTTTCTAAGACATTAAATATGTTTATGAAAGGCTATTGCTGGATATTCTCGCATTGTGACTCTTGGAAATGAGTATTTTCACAGTATTAGTGCCTTTTTGAAAGATTTTCTCTTTTCCTTCTCACTGTCTTTCTTTCTAAACAACAGGAGTGTACTTCCATAGCCTTGGAGGTATGTGTCCCAGGGAGCTGGGGTGGCCGCACGAGGGCTGTCTACAGGGCTTGCTCGTGGCTGCAGTGTGCGCCCCACCTGGAGGGAGATGGGGCAAGGGATAGAGAACGGCAGGGAGGGGTTGAGGGTCAAGTCCTCTTCTCTCCCCATGTACATACGTATTTTATGTGTACTTTAGGTGACATGAAATTTGTGTCCTTTGAGCAACATCTCCGCACCTCTTTAACCAGCCTCCCATACAGCCAAGGTGGCCACCGTTTAGATTCCAGCATCAGTGAGAGTGTGTGGTGCTTGTCTTGCTGTGCCTGACCTAGTTCACTTAATGTCTTCTGGGTTCATCCATGTTGTTATACAGCACACAGCTTCCCTTTTGAATGGCTGAGTACTATTCATTTGTTTCTGTGTATTGCATTTTCTTTATCCTCTTGTCCATTGATAAACACTTAGGTTGAGTATCTCAGCTATTGAATAGTACTTGGATAGTGCTGCAGTGAGCATGGCGGTGCATAGATCCCTGCAATATATTAGTTTCATTTCCTTGGGATATATACCCGATAATGGGATTGTTGGATCATGTGCTACTTCTCAACCCTGGAGACTGAACCCAGGGCCTTTGTACTGACTATAATCGAACCCTTTGTATTTCCTGAAACAGGGTCTCAGTAAATCACTAAGTTGCCCAGGCCAAGCTCAAATTTACAATCTTCCTGCCTCAGCTTCCCAGAGAGCTGGGGTTACAGGTGTGTATCACTATACCAGGCTGTTTTTGAGGAAACTCCACTGTTTTTCATAATGGCTGTATTATTAACTCATATTCTCCCAATAGTGTGGGGTGCTTCCCTTTACAGCAGATCCTTGCCAACAACCTTTTTGATAATAGCCATTGTAACAGGTTCACGATGATATTTCCTGATTTTAATTTGGATTTCTTTGATGCTTAGTGATGCTGAGTATTTTTTTCACAAGCCCATTGGCTATTTGTTTAACATTTTTAAAGATTTCAGGCCAGTTATTTTGTAGGTACTTCCTCATTTTGGGTTTGTTTGACATTTTCTTGCTGTTAAATTTACATGTACCTTTTGGGGAAGAATACCACAGGAGATTGTCCTTGCATCTTACCAGGTATCATACAATTCTAGCTGTGCAGTTGGGCCAGTCACTTGATTAAGGTGTTATTTACTAACCTGCTTCACTTTACCCTGTTTTCCCTTTGTAATTAGTATCTGGTAGAGAGATAATAAAATTTTCACTCATTAATTTAGCATCTATTTAGGATTTTCCACCAGAATCCTTTTTTGCCATAATGATTGCCAATATGGTTTTTAAAATTCCATCACTTTTTAAACATTTATTGGTGGGCATTCCACTGAAAGGTAGAGCCTTTCTTCAGCTCTCATTCATTCGTTTATTTATACTGTGGTGGGGTTGTAGTTTCCCTTGGGGGCAGTGCTGGGGATTGAACCTACAACCACATACACAATAGGCAGGCACTGTCACGGAGCTACATCTCTAACTCATCGCTTCTGATTTTATTCAGTGGGCTATAACCTGTTACTAACATTATTTTGATTTCTGGGCATTGGTTGGGTGATGAGCACCCTTCCCACCTGGTTTCTGTGTCCTTGTGACATGTTCCCACTGTCCTCTGAGCATGCTCTTACCGTGTAATAAAAAGATGCCCCGTGCTCCCCTTCATGTTTCCTCTCCACGAGCCCTGGAGTGGGACTGTCTCTTTAAGAAGGTCGATTCCTTTTAGTGGAAAATGGTATTTAGAAACCGAGATCTGGGTACTAAGTGTGCTTACTGCTGTCATGCTACTGTCATTCCCAAGCGCTGTCATACAGAACCAGTGTGAACACACACATACACACACGTACACACCAGACACCTCAGCGTCTGTATCTACATATATGGAAAGCTGTACAGATTAGTGGAGAGAAAAGATATAACCACTAAATTCAGAGTGACCACTGAGGATCAGAAGCGCTGCTGTGACAAATGGCAGCCCCTGCGCAGGATCCGTGGGTTAGGCAACAGTGTTAACTTCCTAGTTTTGTTAGTTGTGGTTAACTAGAAGAATGTCCAGGAATCACACACTGATGTATTTGAAGTGTTGAGGCACCACTGGTTCTGTGGTTCAGGTTCTCTTGTACTTTTCTGTAAGGTTGGAATTACTTCTGCTTTTTGGTTGTCTTTTTCTTCTTTTTTTGTCTTTTTGAGACAGGGTTTTGCTAATGGTTCAGGCTAGCCTTGTCTTCACTTTGTAGCCCAGGCTGGCCTCAAATTTGCAGTAATCCTCCTGCCTCAGCCTCCCAAGTCCTGGGATTACAGGTGTGCACCACCATGCCTGGCTGGAATTATTTCAAAATGATACTTTTTATAATAAAGATATTTTTTAAAATTCAGAAAAGCTTACATCAGTGTTCATTTTTGTATGTAGACTTAAAAATCAAAGAATAATGCTCCAAAAGAAAACAGCTGCTCAGCACTGGGGAGGCTGAGGCAGGAGGATCATTGCGAGTTTGAGACCAGCCTGGGCTACAAAGTGAGCTCCAGGCCAGCCTGAACTGCATAGCGAGACCCTGCCTCAAAAAGACAAAAAAAGAAAGAAAGAAAGAAAGAAAGAAAAGAAAAGAGCTGCTAAAATAAAGTGGTTTTTTTCTGAATGGAAAGGTGACCTCTAACTACTTCATTTAACCTGCAAATGTAATCTGTTCTTTTTGGAAATTTTCCACTTTATCAATTCTGTTTCTTTTTAACTTTTCCAAATATTCACAGTTGACATTTTCCCTAAAATATTAGGAAGAATAAAGAACTTTTTCTCTAAAATCTTACTTAAAGAAGGAAGTCATAAAACGAACTTTAAAGTAGTTTTATCTGGTAAATGAGAAACTGCAGCACTCTCACTGCAGTGTTCCTAATTCTGCCTAAACAAAGAACTGTACTGATTTTAACAGTTGTGTCTCAAAGTTATATGAATAACTACTTAACAGCTGATGTTTACTCTCTGCTTGAAATTCTGCATAACTTAGGAAATTTAAGTGTTCTAATTTGTTTGCTGAGTAACTTACTGATTATTCTGTATTACAGGTCTAGACCATTCAACACTGACTTACCCTAAATTACTTAAATCTCTTTCATAGCAAAATTTTCCCAGAAACTAAGAAACACCCACACAGAAGTTCTTAAGTTTTTATCAGAATTTATTGGTTGTCCCTTTCTCACTTTCTGACATTGAAAATAGCAAAAAAAAATTATTGGTTATTATTCATATATGATAAACAGTTTCAAGGTAGTAGGATGACTTTTTTTCCTGTCAGTTAAAACCATTTTCCTGATATCTAAAGCAAATCTTTGTATCAATGACTATGTTTAATATGGAGATGAGACTGAGTAGTCTACTACTACCAAGTCACGTATATTTAAAAAGCCCATATAGTTGATTTATGTAATGGAAATTATACTTAAATGTGAATTTTTTTCAGACAGGGTCTCACTACATAGTTCTGACTACCTTTGAACTCACTGTGTAGCCCAGACTGGCCTCAAACTTCCGACAACCCCCCTTCCTCAGCCTCCCATGTGCTGGAATTACAGGCGCGCACCACCATGCCCAGCTCTACAGTTTCTCAAATTCTTAACCTGGGATTGAAGTTGTTGAAGGCACTTGTTTTTCCTTATTTAAAACATCCGTGAAAGTCTCACCATGCCACGCCTCAATTTCTACAGGTTCCCTTGCCCCCGACAAGGAACGTGTACTGGCAATTTCAGACTGTCAAAAATAGTAACTTGTAGTCATAATGACTTGTGATAAATCACAGCCACAAGTACTTTCATTGGTAATAGCTTACTTGATGCTTACTGGGAAAAATACTAATAATGTCAGATTTGCTAGCTTAAGCTATTATCGGATGTTCAGAATAGTATAGTTATAACTTTTATTCAAATAATTTTGAATATTTAGAATATGAATTTAAAGGTGGTATGTCTCATGCAAAGAGAAATCACAAACAGAAGATGCTTCCTGTTTATGTACCTCTCTACAAAAAACTAAGGGAGAATGGTTTTTTGTTCATAGTTTTGTTTGTGGAAGTGACAGTGGGAATGAGAAAAGTCAGATACCTTTGGAACAGCTTCACACAAAATACACACACATGTACACAGATAGGGCCTGAGATGTTACAACGAAATTTAAAAATAGATCAACATGATCCAACGGTTTCTAAAACACCGTTCTGGTGGGTAAACAGCCATTTCACGGGTCTGCCGCCTGGCTGTCCGCATCATGCCAGGAGAAGCGCAGTCCATCTCCGAGCTCAGAGCTAGTCATCCAGAGCCGGTGGCCAGTCGACATCTACAGACTAGAAGGAAGCAAACAGATCGCTAAGACGCGCTGCTCTGTAAGCGCTTGCTGCCAACAGTGTATAAGGCCGCAGAGGAAATCACGTTTGAGGGGAAGAGCTGCTGAATACCGCCGTGTTAACACACCAAGTCTGCTGTAGGGGCGCTTGGGCCAAGGTCTGTTTCTGAGTTAACTGAGTAGCAATACTGGGTTCCTTGGTTAACTGTTCCTTTGACCCAGGATACAGTAAACTTAAATTTTACACATTTTCTTTATAGGTAAAATAGCAAACGTTCAGATTCAAGTTAGCTATACGAGTTTTCCCTTTAAGTCTCAGCAATTTTTATTCTTCTGATCATACTGCCATCTCACATTTCACAGTCAGATGTCACTTGACAGCTGAGACACAACCTTAGAAAATGCACCGCTAGGTCATTTCATCACTGCAGACACCACGGAGTATACAGACTAAGGCAGCTACGACATCACTAGAGACGCCCTATGGACCGCAGTGTACATGCAGCTGCCCTCACTGCTTCACGCACCATGACACGGCACATCGCTACTCCCTAGTCTGTCAGCCTGCAACTTAGCAGCTAAACGTTAACCGAAAGAGCGCCTAAAACTAGAGGGTTCACTGCACCAGAACGTTTACTCTGCCGTGTAAAATGCAGCTCTCTACTCCCGTTTTGCTCTTCTAGAACAAAACCTGGAAACCGGAAAGCAGACTATTCCAGAAGCATCAAAACACTTCTTATCCTCACTGTGCCAGGGGACCTATGTTAAGAGCTTAAAAAACATAACCTGAAATAATTTACCAAAAAGTCCAGATTCAGAAAAATTACTGGAAAAGCCCAAATAACTGTTGGTGGTGGTGGTGGTGGCACATATGTGTGTGCAGGTATGTTATAAATCTCGAGAAGACATCTGATAGTGTTTCAGAATACAGCCGTATACCAAACACCTATACAAGTTAAAGAATGGTTTCTCAAACTGAAGAATTACACATTTCTGATCACAGCTGGGTGTGCTGAGGGACAGGCAGGCATGCTGTCGTGTTCAGGAAGCACCACGGTTGATCAGGCCTGAAGAGTACTGTGACTCTGCCATTCCTAAGCTATCTGTAAATGTCAGGGTCCAAACAATGAAGGCAGCTGGGAGGACTAGGGCCTGAAGCCTTGCAGGGTGTCGCCGGCTGCACCGCAAGAGCCATGTAAAATCTAACCCCAGAGCACATGGGAGAATTTCTGATACAGTAAGAATGCAGACCGTGGCTGTTTTCACCCTGGGCAATACTTCCTTTTATTTGCTATTATTCCCTAGTGCAACATACTAGCCTCTCCCAGGATTTTGGGGTGTGTGAAGGGTACAGAAGGACTGTACTCCTAAGCAGGTTTTCATCACGGAGCATAACATGGGACTCAACATCTATTGATGCCCAAATGAAAAAAGAGAATTGTCTGAAAGAGCAATTCATCTAATTGGCTTTCAACCCTGTTTCAGTTCAGACTGTGAGAGTGGAGAACACATCAGAGGAGCCCCTTACAAAACCACCTTTGGGCCACATCCTAAGGGTTCTTTAGAGTAATACTTTTGTCAATAACCATTAGCTCATTCCATTTCTGCCTTTGTCCTGAATGTTTCCAAACAGATATGGAAATGAGCCCCCTAGCATCTCAAGGTACGTGTACAGGACACAATTTTGTTTGTTTAAAGGGTTTAATCTGATGCCATATGTAAAGCACAGCTAGTAAAGTAGCTATATATATTCATAAGAATCATAAACGAGATCTTGTACATTTTAAAAACCAATACTCAGAAGATGCTCCCTAATACAATACTGCTGAGATTTTAACCTTTTTTTTCTAATATGTATCTGTAAAAGTGGGTGGTGCTATCTGGCATAATGCCAAAGGGCATAGTTTTGGCTGAATTCAGTTTGCAAATGCGCATTCCACAATAAGATGATTTACCTCCACATCTAGTTCAAGAATGTCCGCAGTCACATTCATCAGAGAGCCAATGTTTGGCTTGGTTCTCCCGAAGTCTCCGTGTACAAACTCTTTAATGTAGCTGAAGTCTGTTTAAGGAAAAAGAACAGGGGTACCCATGCAACACTTCAGCGAGATTTAACAGGTGAAAGGGAAATCATAAATAAAAGCAGAAATGTTGGGTTATTTCTGAGTTCTGATTTGAGGCGTGTGTCTGGGAAAATAAGCTGTGACAAAGTGGTTCCTGCTGGCAAAGCCAGTACAGTGGTGTCTCAGCTCACAAACTTAATTCTTCCCATGATTCTGGTCACAGAATTCGTTCCGTGATTCTGGTTGGAACGAAGCAATTCGGAAAGAATTAAGTTCATGAACCAAGGTACCACTGTGTAAGTTTGTCTTTACATCACACTCACCTAAAATTATTTGCTAATATAGTTAGGAAAAAAACTGAGTTAACATGTATGTATGTATGTATGTATGTATTTTTTGAGACAGGGTCTCACTCTGTAATTCAGACTGACTTTGAACTGACAGATCCTCCTGTCTAAGCTCTCAGGGATTACAGGCGTGCACCACCACGCCAGGCCTGAGTTCTTGTTAAAGGAGTGACTTTGTATTTCTCTCAGAGCTCCTTAAATTTTGAAGGCAATGACTAACTCTGGAATTGTTCTTTATAAGAGTTCATTTTAAAAAAAGACATATCTTTTTAAAAAAAAGGAGTTCATAAAACTTTCCTTACACAGGACTAGATTGTAGCTGTGACGATATTTATCTGAAATGCACACTTTTGCTAGCATTCAGGAAAAACCTAGCATTACACTGTGTTAAAAGCCAGCATGCAGTATAAAATATTTAATAGAACTTGAATAGGAAAAATAAAACTCAGATAACTGACAGCAAGACTATTATATGCTGATATTATGTCCCCACTTTCTGGAAGTTTATCCACTCTACTTTCAATAAATGCTTTGATTCAAGTGTAATAACTTACGTTAAGACTACAAGACCTCCTTGATACGTTTAATCAGTAACTCGTGATATAAAACCACACAAGTCAACTTTGGACTATGGATACTTAAACTCTGCATGTCAGCCTTATCTATGTACAACACTTTGTCACACAGGTCTCTTTGAAGTCTTTGAAAATAGTATAAATGCCAGCATAATAGGACTGTCAATCAGGTTTGTATGACTTGAATGAATGATATATAATCTTAAGTGCCTTTTTTGTTTGTTTCTTCACGAGTCATGAAAGAATATCACCCTGTAAAGCAGTCCTGGCCACGGTGGTGCGCCTCTGCAGTCCTAGCACTTGGAAGGCTGAGACGAGAGGGTCACTTGGGCCTTGGAGTTCACAGTCAGCCTGGACAACATAGGGAGAACCTGTCTCCAAAAAAAATTTTTTTTAAACAGTGCAATTCCCTTTCACCACCTGTGTTTAATCTGGGGCAAATGCTTGAAAGGACCTAAATATGTTCATGAATGAATATATGACTTGTAAAATGTTTAAAGACAACAAATTAATCAAAAATATGTTTTGAGTACTTACCATGTGCTAAATAATACATAAGAAGCTTTAATTGAAACATAAATAACTTTAAAGTTGACATTGAACTAATTGCTTCTCTCATGGTTAAAATGTCATTTTGAAAAACACAAATTTATTTATTGTTTTCTTTTGAGACAGAATCTCAGTATGCAGTTCAGGTTGGTCTTGAACTCACTATGTAGCCCAAACTGGCCTTGAATTCACAGCAATCCTCCTGCCTCAGTCTCCCGAGTGCTGGAATTACGGGTATGCACCACCATGGCCAGCCGAAAAACAAATTTAATGGGAAAAAATATTTTAAAGAAAGTACTAGGTTCCTATCTGTGTAATCCTCCTCCTACAGTCTCCCAGACCAAACCGAACCTATTTTGAGGAGCAGCATTAACTCTCCCGACATGATTCTGGTTAGATTACTGCAGCACCGTGGGGAAGGATACGTTCCAGCTTGGGTCTTTAGGCTGAGGCGAAAATGGTGCTCATCTACGAAGAGAGTCTCCATAGAGTGAATGACCCGAGTCCTCACAGCCAGGGGCCTTCGGTGAAGAACACGTAAAGGTGTCTTCTGGTCAATCTTGAGGTCCTAGAGGAGGACAGGACACAGCCGAGAGTCAGAGCCTTGCCTCCAGGGAAGCCTGGCTCAGCACCTTTCTCACCCATAGCTCACCGCGAGTGTTCCTGTCCCAGCCATGACAGGAACTAACTAACCCTCCAAGAAATTCTACTGCCCAGCTTCCAACCCAGTGTGCCTGCTCATAAACTAGTTCACCATGCCTCACATTCTGGGCCCTACCACTGTCATAAAGAGGGGCTCCTGTACATGATACTTAACGTCTCGCCTGCCCGAATGTGTGACAAACTGGTGGGACCCTGGGTTCACCCGTCACTTCGCCTCGCTGGGCTCTCCTGGCGGGCAAGCTTCTCACCTGTGTCTGCCAGCCCAACAGTGTGACTGTGACCCCTAACAGAGGACTCCAGGCGCGGCGGTGGGGGGGGGGGTTGGTGGCTGCTGCCAAAAGCGGGGTGCTGACACAGGCAGCGTGTGTGTTTGGGGGGAACCTAGTTTCAGGATGGTGGTGCTGCTTGTTACAGAAAAGGATCTATCTGGGAAAACTATACCACTGTTCAGTGTAATGTTCTAGTGTAGCAATTACAAGTAAGTGTGCACAATAAACCAAGGACTCTCGACACTAGTTAACCCAGCTTGAAAAAAATAACACTGTATGTCACAATTCTGATCTTTTAGGGACTCAGGCTTATTTTGCTCCTAATTAGTTTAAATAAGAAATTTCCCTTTAGGCCAGAAGACAGAAGTTAGAAGTGGAGGCTAACACTATAGAAGGTCTGCTAACTTCAAGTTTTACAAACAGACATAGCATAACCAGAAATGTAGGTTCCTAGGAACCTTGAATTCTCTACGGCGGCTTGTTGCAACAACTCTTCCCCATTTGCATGATTAGTGAGTGCCTGTGCCCTGCTATGAAAAGAAAGTTCTCTGTCTGGTCTCCGCCTGTCAGTTCTCCATCAAGAAAGGGAGAGCAAGTCCCGACAAAGACCAAACTTGAAAGGTTGTCACTGCTTCTATCAGAGCAGTTGATACTTCATTAATGTTAGCAGCATTTTGTTCGGATGGAATGAACTGTCTCCATAAGGTCTGACTTTTCTCTGGCCAAAAAGACCATGAATGGGGCGAATGACATGGCCGGACTACTGAGAAACCCGAACAGATACACGCCGAGACAGGTGGCCTTTAAGTGAGCAGCTAGTGAGTGACGGCCTTCTCCCCAACTCCTTTCCTCCTCAGTCAAGCTGCAGTACTTCGACCACAGGCCAGTTTGTCACTAGAAATACCCATCATTGCTTCCGACACAGCACTCACAGAAACACATGCTGTGTGTCTTTCATTTGGTTTTAGATGACAAAAAAAAAAGAGAAGCCACTTCACTCACTCTAACACTGCACTCCACTGTCCCCATACAGCTATTTTCACAGACACACACACTTTCATTTCTTTAAGTAAGTTGCCTTTTAAAATGAGAGAAAAGAAATAATAAATGTGATTTTTTTTCTCAGAATAAGGAAGTAACTGAGTCCTTGTTATTTATACAGATAAGATTATTTGAAATATTGTTATTGTCAGAATGTCACTGCTAAGCACTAGTCCCATTGGTCCCTTTGGGTTATGGACCATTAAAATCGAGCCTTTCGAAGCTTAACCTGTGCCTGCAAAACCCGCCTGAGAGCAACGTCTCTGAATGAGCTCTATAGCTATCCCAAACTATAGATACTTTTGGTTGGTTCGAAGGATCAGACCAAAAGCTTGTCCCCAGCCCAGAAGCTATTTTTTAATGGACTTATTGTGCCCACAGCATTCTGAAAAATGCACACACATATGAGTGAAGCATTCTGAATAATGTGTACACATATGAATACACTAAAAAGTTTGGAAATCTTTAGTTACCCATCTACATTATAACTACTAACCTAAACAGCAAGGCCAAAAGCCGAGAGGCCCGCAGACTCACGGGAGCAGAGGGGTGCGTGGCAGCAGAAGGCAGCCTGGCACGCCCCCACTGTCTACGTGAGCTTCTCCAGGCAGCATTTGCCAGTGAACTTTCCACTCAAGCACTCAAGCTAGAAATACTCCTCTGTTCTTCACTTCTCTTATTAGAAGGTCATGGGCTCTAGCTCAAGGTATTGATTCAGATATACCTTTACCTTTTCCTCAACATTTTTAGGCATGTTACCAGGGATAATCAAAAAATATAATGAATATTTAAATTTTTAAAATTTATTACAGTAAAAGACACATTGCCATTAATTCCCCTCAAAGCACTCCCGCCTCACCTCGCTACTTATCACATGGCTCCTACTGCTTTCTGAAGCAGTTCTGAACGTTGTCTTTGAAAGGATCCCTACAAGGCCTGATAGAAAATGTGGTCAGCGCCACTGCCGAGTGCCAGGGGACATGACGGTGTGTCCTCCCCCACCTTAGTCCCCAGATGTGGCACCCTGTGACTTTTGGCTCTCTCCCAAAGTCAGAATGACCATGAAGAGTAAATGTTTTCAGTGGTTCAAGGCAGCCAGGACAGCACAATTTGTAAAGACACTCATGAAAGAGGACTTCTAGCGCTTCTTCAGAAAGAGGCAGCTATAATGGGATCCGTGTGTTTGACGCGAGGGGGAGTGTTTTCAGGGGGACACGGGCAATACGTCTTTTGCTGTAATACATTTTTACTTAAGCACACACGGTACTTTTAATCACACCTCATACACACACGAAGACATGTCCAGTGTGACCACGTACTGTTTGTGTCTTATAACAGCTGTGCAGTAACCTATAACTTCCTGACTGCCACATGCTCACTTTGCTTCTAGTTTATTACTGTTAATTTTGCCACTTTGCACAAAGTCAGTACATCTTTGTCTACATTTATCTTTATGTCTTAGAGTTTCATGTTTCTAAGAGAGATGGTCAGACTGTGTGCTGGATAGAAAAACATGTACTTTTCAATTTTGAGGTCCTTGCCACGTTGCTTTCCAAAAAGGGCTCCGAAGCACTTTACATTTCTACTGGACATAAGCAACTATCCTTCTCTAAAACTCGCTGCTTGGTTTTCCTAGTCGAAGGGGACACAGGGACAGCTCCTCGTTGCTTCACCCTAGAGGCTGAAGTCACCTTTCCAAAAGGCTCTTGGCCTGTTTGACTTGTTCCTTTTCCATCTGTCTATTCATGCCCCTTGTCCATTATCTGTTAGTTATCTGTATGCTTCATAGTAAGTATAAAGCCTACCATGGTGTCTTCTGTCATCTAATTCATTTCCTACATAGTCACACATACATGGATATTTTTATGTGTGTATTAAACCACACTGTACCACCCTCTTTACACCCTTCCCTTTTTGTTCTCCCTTAACACTTATCAGAAACATTTTCCTATGTTAATAAACATTTACCATATGATTTTAAACAACTGAGTAGTAACAGTCCATTATACAGTTAAGTCATAATTTTAAACTAGTCCCCTCTAGTACATTATTGATTTTTATAAAATGCATAGCCCACATAAACAATGTTGCAATAACTATATGCCTCTCTGTGTCCATTTATGTTCATTCTTTGCATTTGAAAGTAAATTATCACTTGGCGTGGTACCCCACACCCGTAATCTCGGCACTTGGGAGGCTGAGGCAGGAGAATTGCTGCGAGTTCAAGACCAGCCCAGTACATATTGAGCTCAAGGCCAGCCCGAACTAATAGCAAGACCCTGTTTCAAAAAGACCAAAAAAAAGTAAATTATCTTTACACAAAGAGGCAAAGGCAAGTGTAAAGAAATATGCAAAAGAGCAGGGAGACGCCGCACAGTGACATGCTCATGTGGAGGCAAGTGCCAATATATATGTTATTACATGTTTATTCACAGTTAACGTTAGCACTGATTCCCTTCTAAGTTTTATGTCATCTTTATTTCTTACAGATAACCATTGTTGAGTGTTTTCTATGTGCCAGGAACTATCCAAAGTGCTTTACAAAATTAAACTCATTTAATTATTTCACTAATTTTACAGAAGAAACTCAAGCGTTATGAGGTTAGATAAATTTATCTGAAGTCAGAAATTAAGAAATGCAGATCCAGTAGCAGAAAGCAATGGAAGCAACCCCAGGGCCACAGTAATTCCCAAGGATCCAGTCAAAAAACATGGGAGCTGGAGCACAACAGAGTGAGCTGCAGACAGAGACAGGCAGCACAGCCCACGGCCTTCTCACTCCAAAACCAAACAGAAAGCATGAGCTGAATTACCAGGCTTCAGCTCTCACCCTCCCTCTCCAAGCAACGTGAGTCTTGGTGGCCCAAACATTCACCATGTGATCCCGACAACAACAGGCTGAGTCAACGGGCTTCAGGACTCACCCTAAACTACTAATATCAGCACCAAGAGGGACTCCATATGGCTTGCATATATGAAAAATGTACGAACCTATAGCGTCAAACTACACGAAAAGCACCAGTCCTGGAACCTAAGAGACAACAACACACTCTACACAGCAGACCAAAGAAAATCTTCCAATTCTTTCCGAGAACTAATAACTAAACTTAGTACACACCATGGACTACCACAGTGAGCACAGGTGGAGGAGACCTCATGTCACTTGTGCCCAACCTCGTAAGTACACCCAATGCCCAGTGAGATCATGAGGTGGAATGAGGAAAAGACATGCAACTAGGGTGTAGACCCGCCTCTCTGGGTGGGTGGGGATAGTCTCCAAAGCATCATAGGAGGCATGCAGGGGGACACGGGGGAAGGGCCTCCCTTCGGGTTGCATGAGAGCCCTGAGGACCTAGACTGGGCCTCCAGCAGAGCCGTGTAGAGGTGGAGTCCGGGAGTCCGCGGGGACGATACTACGGGCTCAGATCGGCCTTGGGAGAGGGCCCCGAGAGCCGGGCGCGCTCCAGCCCCTGGTGGGACGTGCCCCTGGTGCTCTGCGCTCCCGGCCCCCAGCGGGATGAGCAACCGGTGCTCTGCGCCCATGGGCCCGCCGGGCGAACCACCAGTGCTCTGCGACACCGGCCCCCGGTGGGGCGAGCCACCAGCGCTCCGCAACCCTGGCCCGTGGCCCTGGCCCCCAGCGGGGCATGCCCCTGGCGCTCCGCCCCCCCAGCCCCCAGTGGGGTGTGCCTGATGCGGGACGGCTATGAAGACTGCCCTGAGCCTATAGACGCACACACGCCATCAGAGCCTGGCTGTTTGCTGTGTAACCCCGCCTGCTTGACCGGACACCCGACGGCTGTGAGGGCTTGCCAAAGGTGCTTCTCCACCGCCTGCCGTGGCAATCTGTGCACACCTACGCATTATACAGCACAATTAGAAGCAGCCAAGTCTCTTCCCAAAGTGAGAGCATGAGGGAGTAAATAAACCAAAAAGCACAGTTATTACCAATGGGAAGACCACTGATAGGGTGGTAGAACAACAGAGAGGAAGTGGAGAAAAATGATTAACTGAACGAGCCATCATCTATGTAACTGAGTAACAAAGACGAAGATAACATTCTGTAATACAGCATCCAGTGTTAACTCCCTAATATTTTCTCTGTAATTTGGTATTTCCTTTATTGTTTTGGTGTTAACAAATGCAAAGATAACACTATGTAATACAACATCCAGTGATGATTCCCTACTATCTCCACTGTAAATTGGTATTTCCTTTACTGTTTTTGCTTTAATAAATGCGAAGATAACATTATGTTATACAGCATCCAATACCAATTCCCTATTATCTTCTCTATAATTTGGTATTTTCTGTAGTTTTTGTGTTATTCTGGTTTCTTCTGTCTTAAAATTAAAAAAAAAAAAAAGAAAGAAATGCAGATCCAGGATTTGCTTTTGGAATCAGGCTTTAACCATTAGCTGCACTGCCTCTTAGGTTAGATGGGAGCCCAGGAATTTAACTAACAAATGGCAAAGCCAGAGTTTGAATCTGCTTCTCACAGACTCCAAACCCATGCTCTTTGACTCGCTGATAATAACCAAGAAAACAGTGGTTCTTCTATGGGCAACAGAAACAGAAAGAAGAACAAGGCATTTAAGCTACCTTTACATCATTGAGGAACTCAAGGTCTTCCTTCTGTATCACCTTGTTTGTCCATATTAAGGCGCTATAGGTCTTGGTCTTTTCTTCTTCACCTTCTTTCATATGTCCTATTGCTTCTCTAAATAAAAACAATTAAAGAAAATGTTCTGAATATATAAAATATACACAAGCCTTGCTCCCAATCTTTCTTTAAAAATACCTTTATTGAGATACAATTTACATTCATTTCTCTCTTTTAACTGTACAATTCAATGATTTTTCGTATAGTTACAGAGCTGTGTGCCTATCACAACCTAATTTTAGAATGCCCGCGCCATCCCCCAAAAGAAACCCCACTCCCGTTAGCAGCCCCTCTCTGCCTCTCCTTCCCTCTAGCCCTCTTCTGAGCACTTCAGGTAACACAGATCATATGGTATGTGGTCTCGGTGACCGCCTTCACTCACTTTCTAACACTTTCAAGGTTCATCTCTGTGTGCCCTGTCAGTATTTTATTCACCTTTATTACTGAATAACTTTCCACTGTATGGCTAGACAGTCACCCCCTTACCCATAGCTTTACCTCTGTGGTCTTAGTTATCCACAGGCAACCTTACATGTATGGAAGGTTCTAGGAATAAACAATTCATACACTTTCATAATTTAAAGTATGTTGCTATAATTGTCCTATTTACTATTAGTTATTTATTATACAAAGCACAGGATAGAACTATCCACAGTTCCGGGCATCCCCCAGAGTATTAGAACACACCCTCCACAGCTGGCTGTGGTGGCGCACACTGTAATCCCAGTACCCGGGAGGCAGAAGTGAGAGGGTCACTACAAGTTTGAGGCCAGCCTGGGCCACATAATGAGTTCAAGGCCAACCTGGAATTCAGACCAAGACCTTGTCTCAAAAAAAAAAAAAAAGAGAGAGAGAGAGCATGTCCTCCATAGATAACTGGGAAGCTACGGTATCACATTTCAGTCATCAGCAGACACTTGGGTAGGAACTACTTCACCAATGCTACTGTTATAATGCTGAGGCACAGGTCCTTGTGCAGACGTATGTCTTCCTTTCTCTTGCAAACGTGCAATCTAGAAGTGGAACTGCTGGCTCACATGGGTACTCTAGATTTAATCTTCTGAGGAAATCTCAAACTTATTTTCCGAAGTGGCCACACGTCCAATCCCGCCAACACTGTGAGTCACAGTTTCTGTAGACCCTGGAAGCGCCTGTTATTCCCTGTGCTTTATAGTGCCCGTCCTCATGACTGTGACTTGGGGCCTCGCTGTGGTTTTGATTTGCTTTGCCCGAGTGACTAACGATGCTGAGCATTTTGCATGTGTTCACTGGCTGCTCATGTCTTCCTTGGAGAAATGTCCTCTTAATCACTTTCCCATTTTTGACTAGCTTCTTAGAAAGTTCCTCATATTTTCCAGGTGCAACTCCCTTATCAGGTATATGATCTGCAACTAAAATTTCCCTTTTGAAATCATCTCCAATGAACCTACCCTCACCTTGTGACAAGCTGCAAATCACGGACTTGGATTTTGTTGGATGATTGATTAATTTTCTGTAGTAGCAGAAAAGGAAAAACAATTAACAATTCTAGCTCAGAGGTGCAGACAGGATGATTTCCACATCATGAAGAGGTTTACCTGCTGAAGTTCTCTCATTTCTTGGGTTGTGAAACGCACTCTACGAGGGTTCACCAGCTCGACTGCAAAGGGCCTTCCTGGAGCACACACCCGGGCATGAAACAGAAACGCGGCGACGGAGTTAACATTTAGGCTCACGAGAGAGGGTGAGGAGGGGAAAACAGGCTGGGCTTTAGCAGCTACAGGTTCAGAGCATGACTACGTCTGGGGGAGGGAAGCACATGTGGAAAGAAGCAGCTTTTGGGAGTACAGGGGTTGCTAAACCCCAGCATGGGAAATGTGTCCCCAAAGGCCCACACGCAAGCCTGTGCTCCTTACAGAATAACCTTTGAACTAAGCTGGTTCCAGTGCTATTATCCTGTCCCATGCAACAAGGTCCAGGTGCACCAAGTCGAAATCTGCTCTGCCAGCTCAACCCACTAGTGAGATGGAAAAACTGGAATCCACGAGAGATGGGCTATAGATCTCAAATAGCTCAGGATTACATTCCATCATCTTCTGTAACTCAGTAAGATAAACAGAGAGAAATGAAGGCTCAGAGCAGAATCATTTTTTAAATGAGGACATAAATTTTGAAAACTGCTACTTCTGAAATGTTCTAAATTGTTCTAAATGGAACAGTTAATCAAATTTGGGGGAGGGGTACACATAAAAGTCCCTTATAAGCTAGGTTGTGCAACCAGGATCCTCTCTGAGGAAACGGCGCTCATGAGACGGAGATCACACGGTGTACAGAGGCAGCTCCATGATCCACAGGCTCTCTGCCCGGGGGGAGCTTGGGCCCTGTCCCCCTTAGCTCTGACTAAGTGACCTCAGCAAGCCTGCTGTCCGCAAAAGACGATGACTGAAAGTCAACGCTGCTGTAATCTTACCATTGCCTAATGTTCTCACATCTACATCTTCTCTTCCAGAGGATGAGAAATTAAAGCCTTTGGAAAACAGATAAAGGAAAAAAATCAGAGACATATATCCTGCGATGCTTGTTCCTGAGCTCTGAGAGAAACCCACTGTAAAGCCCGGAGCGGTCTGCAGGAGAACCCATGGGACAGCGAGCATTCCACCAGTGCCAGCCGCTGAGGAGAACAGAAGCGCCCCACGATGAACACCACATACTGCATTAGCACTATATGCCAGGCCCTGGAATAACAATTATCCATACATTATTTAATCCTTATTATAACTTTGTGAAGAATTAAATAAAAGAACAGTAAGCTGTGGAAATGCACGCAATACTCCTAAAGTCACATGATTAAAGGACAGAGCAAGGGATTCTGATGTCAAAGGCCCAGCTCTGACATCATCACAGGGGAAGCAGAGGCACAGGACTGCCTCTGCTTACTCTGGAGTAAAGGCCCCACCACCTCTGTGGCCACCAGCTTATAGCAAAGAGTCTATCAGCTGTATTTCCCGAAAAAACCCTCTTATATAAGAATTAAAGTCTCTAAAAGAAAAATGCAGGGGGGAGGGAGGTGAACCTAAAAAACAAATTCATTGTCTAATCAACCTAAGCTAGACCTATGATTAAACCAGAGTACATCCTAAAATAAATAGATCATCACAAACTAAAAACTATAAAAACTGGATAAAGAAAATGGTTGAACAAAAAGTACACAACAACATTCTTAGATACAGACCTGACTGATGATTTCTTCACCACCAGCACAGCAAATATTACCATGAACAGGTGTGTTATTCTACGTGCAGTACGTGTGTCCTGCAGACATTATCAGATGGGATAGACCCCTTGCCTAAGGTCACATCATTCTCAGAAATGCAGACCCGATGGTAGCCCCAGGCAGTCTCCCCAGAGACTCTTAACCAGGGTGCCCTACCAATCACAGAGACCTAAAGGAGCTCAGATTGCACCCTGGGGACGGACAGGAGCAATCTTTGACTAGCGTCTTGGCGAGGCTGGGATGTTTTAGGGACTTTGACTAGGAACCCATAGAGCGGTAAAGTCTAAGGTTGGTGAACACAGAGACCGAAGGCGAGGAGAGCTCAAGTTCACACCTTGCCTTAGCAATTCAGTGACCAAGTATTTCCCAGGCGCCTGCTGAGTGCAGGGCCCTACGCTTGCTGCTGGAGAGACAAAGGCAAACACAGTGGACACAAGTCTTAGCTCACACTCTGTGGAGGGATACGGACTACACAAACGTGAGGCAGGCATAGGACAGGACAAGTGCAGGACACTGAGGCACTAAGGGCCCAATTCTAATACAAGCTATAGGGTTCGTCTTTGCTCCCCGCTTTGGAAAGCATAAGGTAAGCAGGAACAAGACTGCTGCAGAGGGTGGAAGGGAGGACTGCATCTCACCGCGACTGCAAAGATTCCACACATGGAATTTACATGCAAATTTTAGAAAAACAAAGGTTACTGAGGCACGCCTATAGCTGCTTGGGAAGCTGAGTCAGGAGGGTCCCTTGAGTGCAGGATTCAAGGTCACTGTAGGCAAAACAGGAGGACAAGTTTTCTTAGAAAAGAACAGAATAGAAAAGGGAAGGAAAAGGAAGGAAAGGCTAAAAGGCTTTTAAAAGTCCCATGAAAACAACACAGGGATGTTTCACTGTGGAGAAAACAGGATTTCACCTTCCTTCACCTTTAGAAGTCCCTTTAGCAGACCAAAGCCAGCATTTGTTAGAAAGAGGCTCTGGGCTATTTGACATAGTGTCTAGTGCAGTGAGCTCCTCTGTGACCCACAAGACCCAGAACTGTGTGCCTCGCACAGTGCCAACCCAGGGCTAATTTGATGAGGTCTAGACAGCCAAAGGAGGCCTGGAATTCATGCTGCTGCTTCGGCTCAGAGGTTTGGGTGACCCGTGCTGCGTGACATCTGAGGACTGGCCAAATGGACAGCCTTCAGGAGGATGAGGTCAGGCTCCCTTCCAGGGAAGAATCTAAACCAGGCAGGGAGGAGGGCACTGTTGCTTTTGAAGGTGGGAGGGGCGCCCTGCAGTGGCCGCGGTCCGGAAGGGAGGGGTCTGGGCCCCTTACTGCATGCGCCGCATCCACAGCAACCTCTCAACCTTAGCTCCCCCAACAGGCCAGCAGCAGCTATCTACGCAGCACTCTCCAGCCTGTTCCTGGTGCTAGCCAAGCAGGCTCCTAACGTCCTGACGCCCTGCGCCTCAGCACGGGCCCTGTTAAAATAAAGACTCATTTCGTGTTCCAGACAGAGACACACACACAGACACAGAGGGAAATCAATCAACCAACCAACCAACCTCTGGACTGCTAAGTCCCAAAATCCCTCACATCGTGTGCGTATTCCAGTGTTAAGTTGCTAATAAGCCCGCGGAACATCAGAAGCTTGAGGTCAGAGCCCACAGACTGAGACAGTGGCACTAAGGTGCAAAGCTGTGGCTTTCTAGGGAGCGGTGGCCCAGACTCCCCTGTGCGGTGGTTTATCCTATACCTCTCCACACCTATCTCCAGTCAGAAGCAGGGGCCACAGAAACCACAATCCAGAGGAGGGCGGACAGCAAGAATGAACAGGGCTCCGCAGTAAGTCTACCAGTTACATGAGCTCGGGCCCAGACTCTCAGATTCATGGGCCAGTCCACAGCACCCCACAGGTTTCAGCCCACGCGAAGAGAGACATGTGGAAAGCGAAGCTCTCGAGAAGGCCAGAGAAGCGCCAAATCCAGACCAAGGGAAGAATACAGATTCCACCTTTTAGTAAACGTGTTTCAAAACTGAGAGCTAAGAAAAGACCCGTGGACCACAGAGCGGGAACCCTGTAGAGGCAAACCTGACACTTCGTTAGTGAGCAATCGGGAATAACAGCTGACAAAGAGGAAAAAGGAGGCGATGCTGTAAGTATTAGCAAGTATACACTTAGAAGTTAGACGAGTGTTCTCAAAGCACATCAGTTCTTGCCACAGCCTCTAATTCTCTAAGCCTTCTGCTCAAACGAATGGGTGTTTCCAAAGCAAAATCAAGGGCAAGAGCGGTCAGGACCTCTACATGGTTCAGCTAATCTGCAGTAGCCTTTGCACCCATGGGCACACAGACATCGAAGCTGAAAGATGGGCAGAGGCCAGATAAAGAAGCCCCCAGTTAAGCAGCTGGGCTTTATCTTACAGCTCATCAGTTTTTAGCAGGGAGTTGACATGATAAACAGTCAATAAATGAAGTAATAAATTAGTATTGGGCTGGTGTGGTGACACACACCTGTAATCCCAGCACTGGGCTGGCTGAAGTAGGACTGCTGCAAATTCAAGGCCAGCCTGGGCTACACAGTGGGTTAAAGGCCATTCTGCACGATATAGTGAGGCCCTGTCTCAAACAAAAACAAAAATAAATGTAGTACTGGGGAAAAAGACTCACTGATTTTAAGAGTGTCAAAATATTAGTCATTAACTAGGGAACGTGCAAGTAGATAACAGGATGTTCCAGTGTGTAGTGACTAAGAAACAAATTGTACATCCCACGTGTGGGAACGAATAGTTACACAAGCAGCTAGGCTGCTTCATGTAATACTAGTTTATTTTATGTAACTGTAAGACTTAAGGGCATAACAATTAAAATCACCTTTCTAGAGTTTTCAGATATAAACCCTTAATCAAAAATAACAACTGATATATCTGAGAAACATGGGTTTTCTAAATTAATTCAGGATTTCAAACAAAGTTCTATCACCTGACAAGGACACAGCACAAAGAACTAGAGGTCTGCTTTTTCTCAAATGGCTCTTAATAAATTTCCTCAGCATCCATACTGAACACACAATTTGCTTTAGTTTTGGTTTGAGGACAACAGTTCATCCCTTGTGTAAACTGACAACTTCATGAAAGGCTGCAAGAGGGAAACATATATCTGTCTCAGAGCCCTTTGAGATATCATGAGCTTCCCCCGCAACTGCTTCTTTAAGACTTAAAATAGAACTCAAGATGTTTTTCAATCTTCTTGGAAAGGAGTCCAGCAGCACCAGAAAGGCTTTGAAAGAGACTTTTTATGATAAGCTGTATTTCTACTTCTTCGTGATCTCCCAGACATGATACTGAATCATAAAACTTAGGAGATCACCAGTCTGTAAATATTAAACTAAGTAAAAGCTCATGGCAATAGCTTATGGCCTTTACCCTAGCCGAAATCACAAGACTTTATGCTGCCTTTGACCTGACAGGCCTGCTGAGACAAGGTAAACATGCGCCTGACGGGACCTGACTCATCCCACAAACTCTGGGCACATTAATGCCTAGGAAGTTAAAATACAACATGGTGGCATGAAGATTTTCTAAAACGGCTTCTGTTCATCTAACTTCTCTAGGCCTGAACTTCACCTTAACACACTTCGTATGTTAAAACAGAAGCTAGACATTTGCCAGCAATGACTCTTAAATAAGTGATAGATGTGGAAACTGTGGGGCACCAAGTGCATTCATTTAAAGCGGTATCAACTGTTTCCAATTTCCCAGGAAAGAACAGGCATTTTGAGAAAGGAAAGACATCCTTGGACTCTTCAGCTAAACTCCAGCCTAGGCCAGAGAAGGCTGAACATAACCCCTGTTCGTGGGAAGCCTGTAGCGAAGGCACCTACACTTGGTAGTGATTAACAAAATACAACCCAAAGAAATCTGTTCATGAGTGACAAGATTTAAAATATCAGTATTATAACTTACTCTCTGCTTTAAACACTGTCAATAGATGGTCTGAAATTAATTCTTCCACTGAAGACTCCAGCTTCCTTTCCCCATCAATTACCCACGGAGTTTGTGGTAGATTTCTGGAGTATTTATTGTATCTCCCTGTCAAAGAAATATTAGGTGACCTGTGTGGAACCGTAGGATTAACACAGCAGGGTAAAAAGAGAAGCAACCATTTTTAACGTGTGCCGGTATCCTAGGTGCTAGGATATAGTAATTGCTACGATATAAAACGAGGCTTAGCCTCTGATTCACATCTAACTTGTGGAGATAGCAATAGACGTGAAGGTAATCAGGTAAAAAGATATAAAGTAACAACAGAACAGGTGGCTAACAACAGGGGAGGAGTGAGTTTGAGAAAAGCTCAGCGTATTCGGTAATATGAGGAGCTGACTGACCCAAGTTATAGGGAGAACACACTAAGGGTCATTTCTTTTTAAAACTGTTGCTTTTATACCTGATTAATAATACTCTCAGTGCAACAGTCACTGGAGATAATGTATTCCAAGGGATACAAATGTAGGAAATTTTGAAGTTTTTGTAACTTAAAGAAACAAACAACCAAAAAAAAAAAACACCCCAGCAGACTATGACTCACTGCTTTATGAATAAAGCTACACTAAAGTGAGAAGTTTTTGCTGCCCCAGGGCAATCGAGGCTACAGTACAATTTCATTCCAGCTATTACTGTGAAGCAGCCCTAACTTTCAAAACAAAAGCTACTATTGTACTGCTTGGGAAAGTCAATGTAACAGCTTTTTTTTTTTCAGGGGAAAGCCGAGTGTTTACTCATTTGGGAGATAATCAAATTATTTTTTCAAGTTTGGGTTTTATAAAACATCCTCATGAGTGAGGATGAGTTTCTACATCTGCCCATATTTCTACTTGGTCAACTCTGATGGACACTAATAAATTTGAAAAGTTGCAAATTCGATCTCTGATGGAAATTCCCTTTGGCATGGTATTTTACATAACAGATTTCCTGATGATCTTTAAGAAAGGCTATAGAATCTAAAATAATTTGGTTATTAGTTCTACTTCTCAAAAGAGTAAACTAACCAGACCCTCCTAACAATAGTAAGAATAAAGTGGGAGAGTTGTCAATGGAGTTGTTCAGAAAGCACAATAGGTTGACAGTGTACATATATTCTAGACTAGATAATTTACCAGCCACAAAAACAGCACCATGAGCACAGTCAATGTCAAGAACAGTGCATACAGCCTTTGGCGAGTTTGGAGGACAAGGAAACTGCCTGCAAAACAAAATAAATTTTACGGCTACTGTTTTCCAGACATGATATTGAATCATAAAACTAAGATGAATCAGCATCCTCTGGGACACACACAGAACCTGAGTCTCTAAAAGACTACACCTCTCCCTAACTTTTAGTTTGGGAACAATAGGAGTCAGGATCTGGAGTTCGTTTTGGGAGTTATTCGGTGGTTCTAGAGGGGAGTGCAGCTAGCAGCTACCGATATAGGAAATGGCCCTCCTCCACGGAGGGGCTGCTCGGCTCGGCCGGAGGCGCACGTGGAGCGGAGCATGAGGGAGGAAAGGGACACCTGCCTCGCCAGCCACACCAGCTGAATCAACTCCGGCCATCAATGTCACAGGCAGATGGCTCTCACATCCTGGAATACCACACACATAACAGTGGCACTAAGTACAGCCGGCCTCAGATGCTACTTCTCAAGCTCAGGAAGGCTCATTTTCCCAGGTAATGATTTCTAACAGCCTTGAAAATTGGGGGGAAATTATATATATATAAAGCAGAAGCCCCTCCAGGGTCCCCCCCACTCTTCTCTCCTCAGTCCCTTGCTGCCGGCTCACACGGCTCAGTCCCTTGGTGCGGGGTGAGGAGGTGTGCAGGGTCTGTGGAGGACATCCCACCAGTGCCGCATGTCCACCTTTGGGAGGCACTTTGACATTTTTCCTTTTTCTTCCTTCTCATCCCAACTATGACTTTGGGAATTAGACCACTGAGCAGGAAAAGGAGAAACTGGCTGACACTCCCTCCTCCTAGGTAAGAAACTTAATTCAACTGGAGACAGATGGGAAAGAACGACATATGGCTTTACTTTCTGTCCATGACCTAGGAAATTTCCAAAGCCACAAACTGGAGTCTACTTACAAATTACTACATATGGATATATATGCACATTTTGGTAGTACTAGGGATTGAATGCAGAAGGTCGTTCAAATAATCTACTGTTGAACTCTTTTATTTTGAGACTGGGTCCTGCTAGATTGCCCAGGCTTGCCTCGAACTTGTGACCCTCCTGCCTCAGCCACTCGGTAGCTGGGATTATAAGGTATAAGCCATCACTTCTAGACAGACATGAAATTTACCCCATATGTGTGGCTTAAAAATGTCCTAGGTTCCCAAGATGCCTTTACAAAGAAATCATTCGAAACTCAGGAGCTAGGGCTTCCTTGTGTAATTGTTTAATTTCTAAAATGTAATAAAAATATTTCCACTCTGAGATTCACTTTCAGTCAGTAAAATTATGAAACTCTCCTCATAACATCACTGCTTGAAATTTATTCCAGAATGTTCTAAAAGAATAACTATACTAGTATTTTATTTAATAAAATAAATGCACTGAGAATTAAAATATAAGGTTTATTATACTTATTGTAACTTAGCATATTTTAACATTTATATTTAGAAGACACTGATATCCACAGATGGAGTTCATCTGCCTAGGATTTCAACTGAGGAACAGAGAGCGGACTAGGGCCAGGTCCCTGAGCCCCCAGCCAGTGCTATGCCCACTGCAACTAAGGAAACTCCCCAGCCTGCTCCCCCTTCTAGATGTGGGCTGTCCTAGTACATACAGAATTAGGGATATAATAAAAATAGCACTAGACCAGAGGTTCACTCTCTATTATCCAACTGAAAACTTAGGCAAGACAGGCCTTCTCTGGACATGAAAATCCTCTTCTAAGCATAGGGAAGTTGGGCTTGATTCACACTTCAAATACTAATGTGACCAACACATACTAGACAGCACTGTATGCCAGCTACTGAGGGAGGGTCCCTGAGCACACGCAGTCTTGTCTCAGAGATGCCTAGATTGTCTCTAACACCCCTTCACGTTAAAGCCCATGGTGGCTCCCCTACTTTTATAGCCCTACTTACCTGCGGAAATCCTCTTCCTTGATCTTATTCAAAGCTTTCATCACTGCCATTCTAGTGAACACGGACTATAAGGGCAAAATGCAAAAAAAAGACACTTCATTACCTACACAATAAAACACTGGAGCTGAAGTACAGAACATCATTAGAGAAATTACACTATTTTACATACTTAAAAGGGACAAAGACTCCATGGTTCAAAGAAAATGATTAGAATGGAAGCCCTCATAGTGTCAGTGCTGCAGCTGGTGTACACCCGTGCCCACAGTGCCAGGCAGGCCAAGCAGAACAGGTCTCCTGTACTGTAGTGGCCCATTCTTCACAACGCGGCACTCTTCAAATACAAAGATGCTGACACTGCATGTAATATGCTTTGAACGTCTTTGCTAGACATCCCTCCAGTGGCGACGGTAGTACGTAGCTTAGGGCTTGCTGTAAGGTAAGGAGTACATGAGAGCCAACTAGTCTTCTCCGGCGCCCACAAGCTCAGTGTCATTCAACAGCCACGAAGTAACAGAAGGGCATCTACAACAATCTCCCAACTGGACTTGGGTTTTGTTTGTTTTAAGACAGGGTCTGACTATGTAGTCCAGCCTGGCCTCAAACTCATAATCCTCTTGCCTCAGCCTCCCTAGTGCTAGAATTCCAGGTGTGGACCACCACACATAGCTCACTTGAATTTTTTAAAATAAAAAGCCAAACTTCAATTAGTACATATATTCACGTCCTATGATGATAAATCATCATTGCTTCTTCTGTTTTACAGAATTTACACAGGACTGGAAAGGAGCAGAAGGCAGGCATCTTAATAGTTCATCATTAGTGAAAGCAAGGGGAGCGATGATTTTTCTAAACCATATTCTGGGGAACCCTAGGGAGTAGTTCCACAGGGAACCATATGATCAGAACTGAAAATTAACTGCCTGTTTTATAATATATGAAATCTTGGGCCTGAAAGAATCTCAAAAGGTCATTCAATTTACTCTCAGCCACTAAGAAAGAACCAACATTTGAGGCTTTGCAGCTCCAGTGGCCAAAGGATATGGTGTCTAAGATGCTTTGGAAAAAAATTCTTATCCTCTTATCTGATGCTAGCACTTCTGTATTTCCTCAAATGTCACAAAAAATGAAACTAGATCTTCAGCACAAATGCTTTACAAGTCATTTGGGCAGAGCTCCCTGACTGGCATGGCAGAGCAGCAAGCCATAGCTGCGCCAAGACCCCCATCCCTTTAGTTCACAACGGCTTCTGGGCAGGCCTGGGGCATGGGATCCCCAGGCCTGCTGGTTCCAACTGGGGACGGTATGAGAAGTACATGGAAGCACTGCCTTAGGGTTGTCTGCATTTCGCATTATTTCTGTACAAGACACAGTATTGATGAATGTTACAAACTCTGCCCACCCCTTCTAAAAGGCCAAGTAACTAGTCAAAGCAAAGGAAAGACCAAAGTATGTATCTCTGACAATAAAATAAACTTATTCGTTCTAACAATCATAAAAACAAAACGGGTATCAGTAGAATTGCAGAAATGCCTCTCTCTACAGGACAAGCTAAATAACCAAGGCATGAAAGACTGCCTCCATGGCATACCATGCCTTTCTATCCCAGCATGTATACCAAAAGCAATAACCTAACTTGTTCATTACCATGAGAACCAGCTAACATCAGACAGTCAAGAAGAGTGTGAATAAAATGCCTTTTGGCAAACGTAGTATGACGTAGCTGTACAGACGGTATCCTGTACCTGAAAATTCAAAATTCAGATTAAGGAAGTCAAATAGCAATATCAACAACTACTCCAAAATCCAAAAATTCCAGAATCTTTGAAATACTTCTAGTCCAAACATTTTAGATAAGGAATATCCAAACTATATTAATTCAGGACTACCTAAATAAAAAATTTACTTTGGTTTATATTTTTAAACACCAACCTCTTGAAAATATATATTAGATAAAGGTTTGAAATGCTACTAATACCATGGGTTTTCCCAGATGATGTAATTTGGGGAGTTAAAAATAAAAAGCTGAATTTCTTCAAATAGTAACATTATTGAAACACTGTAGTTCTAAACTTAATTAACCAGTGGAAGAACCTAGATACTTACAAATATTTGTATTCTATGACTTCCTAGCCAGGCAAAGGTGCTGAGAGTTGAAAAAATAATAAAAATAAACATAATAAATGGAAATATTTAAAGATTAATTCTGGTATAACAGAGTAGCCACATTTTAAGGTACAAAAAATTCACTAAAAATAAGAAGTATACTTACCTGTTTGTTTTTGGCTGGTTTGAAACAATCTGGGCAAATTGCACCTCTAAAATAAAATTCAAATTAATAAAAGATTAATGTCTTTACTTGGGGATGGATATAATTCAAATATATTTCACATAACATGGTTGCTAAACCTAGGGTATCAGGAGCAGTCAAAATGAACCTCTACGTAAGCTACATTGGTTGGCTCAGGAACTTTATGTGAGAGGTTACATTTGAACATGACAAGTTCTGAAATATTCATTAGAAAGTACTATTTTTATGAAAACCAAAAGAATGAACAATTTTACACAACTGACGCTGCTGTTTACGTGGCAACTTACAGGAAGTGGCAATCCTCAACTGTTTCTGGGTGAGCGAAGACCACACTCACTTCAAATAAGCTCTAAAAATTATAAAGACAGTTTTAAAATGAGCAAAGAGAAACTAACATCTAACAACTTATCAATGGAAATTGAAATTTACTCTAAGATTGGTGCAGAAAAAATGACAAGGAAAACTAGAAATACTCTTGCTCTCAAAACAGTTTGTTCACAGAGCAGCTACAAACGAAAGGTTTTTATTTTTCCATATAAAAATTCAGTCACTAGTGATACTACCAAAACTGTCTTTCAAATTTTTTAATTAACTTGTATGATTTTAGGACATCTATGTAAATTAGGTATGAAGATGAATGAGAATTTAGAGAACTGGAAAGAGATAATAACTAAAAGAAAAAAAATGGTTCAGTAAATACTATGGTTAAATTTAATAAAGAGGCAAAAAACATTGTACTGCATTCATATCCTTCAAAAGTCCATACAAAGAACTTTTTTTCAGAGCTGGGGATCAAATCCAGGGACACTTTACCTCTGAGCTACATCCCAGCCCTTTCTTTTTACTAGTTAATTTAGGAGTATGGGGGATTGAACACAGAGCTTTAGCACTAAGCTACAACCTCAGTTCTTTTTTTTTTTTATAAAAGGTTTCAGTGAATTACCCAAACTAGCCTCAAACTTGAGATCCTGAGTAGCTGAGATTATAGGCATGCACACACCATGCCCAGCTTGAAACTTATTTTTATTTTATTTGTTGATTTTTTGAGACAAGGTCACATTATGTAGTTCAGGCTGGCCTGAACTCATGGAAACCTTCCTGTCTCAGCCTCCTGAGTGCTGGGATTACAGGTGTGTACTACTACACCCAAGTCTTATTTTTAAAATTTTTCAATCAATTTTAGTTTTAAAAGAGAGATCCTAATTCTTTTTTACACAAGTGGTACCTACAAATTATAAAGTAACCAAATACAGGATGGTTTTTCAATCCTATTCCACCAAGGTAGAATTAACAATTTGCTGGGTTTCTAACCATTTTTAAGAATTTAAACATATATGTATTGTTTGAGGAATTAAGCATACCTTTGGAAAATTGCTTTACTTAATCTTACTTCATGGATATCTTTCAACTCTAAGAATTGTCACACATTTAACTTGCAGAAAATTTTCCTGTTATTAAAAAAATGCTACAGCGAATACTCTTATACAGAAAAAGATTCCATACTACATATACCTTTATCTCTGCAGAAAATATACAAAATTCCACATTAGGGAAAAAAGCTGCAAATGTCACTCTGTTACAACTTACCTTTTTAGCTATGCTCTGGACTTAGTTTGTTGTGTAGTAAGTTCGCTGGATTGTACACAAGCTCATTAGTTACTCTAGAATCACTATAATAAATTGCTTTTTTGGACTCCTATTCTAATTTATAAAATAAAATTAAACTGAACCACAATTGTTATTAAAGAAAATTTCATTCGGCCTGAATTTATCCAAACATATTACATCTTTTGTTTTCTATTTTTTTGTTCTCACTGATTCAACATGTAAAATCATTTGTGATTTAAAACTGAAATTTAAGGTAAAAATATTTTGCATTAATGTCTTCTCTAATTTCTAGAGTACTTCATTACCTCATGTTCTCTTCATACTATTTGTAAAGAAGTTTTATTCTCTATTCTCTTAGTACTCAGTTTCAAAGACAGAGCTTGTTCTGACTATTTGAAGGAAATATAATTTATTTTTTTCTTTCGTTCTTTTTTTTTTTTGGTATCAGGAAATGAACTCATGACCTCATGCTTGCCAGACAGGCACTGTGCCACTGAGCTATGTCCCCAGCCCGAATGTATAATTTAGAATGGTTAAAAACCTAACTATTTAGCTTTGGAAGATGACTCTGTGATTTTACTTGAATAGGAGAGTATCTGGTTCTCTGGGAATTTCCTTCAAGAAAAATGACCAGGCAAGGAAGACATACTACTAAAATCTATCTTAAGATTTTAACACATTTTTCACATCTGGAAACCTGAGCTCTTCCCCAAAATGCACTACTTTTCAGGGACTGAAGGAGGGTGTTCTCTGGATCTAGGAATGTGGCTAAGTATTCTGGTTTTAAAAGTGGTCCCTGGCTAAAAGTAAACAAAGGGACCTGAGATACCAACAAGGAGGGGTAGATTGAACCTATTTCCACTGCAGCTGGCTCCCACGTACTTTAAGACACGATTAGCCACAGATAAAACAAAACCGAATAGTCCAGAGCGGACTCTGTGCTCACAGTTATTCTTACATCTCTGTACCAGTGAATCTGTTCCTCCAATTTAAATACTAAAGGCCCAGGCTATTTTTAGCCTTTTAAGGTTAATTATGGTTCACATTACTTTTTAAATACATAAATGTCTTAGATTACAAAGAAGTCTTAGAGGGAAAAAACAGACTTTAACTTCAGATTAGCATTTTGCGCAGTGTAGTAGTGCATGCCTGTAATCCCAGCACTTGGGAGGTTGAGGCAGAAGGACTGCCATGAGTTTGAGGCCAGCCTGGGCTATATAATGAGTTCAAGACCAGCCTGAACTACACGGTGAGATCCTGTCTAAAAGAGAAAAAAGAGAAGAAATTAACAGTTTAAAAACTTAGAAATCCTTTACTGAATTATTTAAAGAGAGGTTTATCTTGGCTAACCAAAACTTTGCCATATAATAAAGTAAAACTAATAAAACCAGAGAATAAAATTAATAATGCACATAATCCAATACCTTTCCATCGATGGGAACACCCAGTTCCTCTGAAAACAAGGGGTGCATTATCCATTTGTAGGCTTCTTTTAACTGAACTACATCACTTCTCCCCAGCGACAAGCTCTGCTTTCTAAATAACAAAAATTAATTCATCAGTATAAAAAACTTCACTTTTTCCTTGAAAGGCAAGAATTATTTAAGAAATAATTGAGTGCCTATCATATGTCACATTTAATACAATAGATAAAAAGCAGAGGATAAAGCATACCAAGATTTCTCACCTCATGGACTGACATTCTAGTGAAATCAAGGAAGTGCTTTTTTTAATGGCATATAAAACAATTTTTTAAGCTTCAATGATAAAAACACACTATGTCTTTCTGAACTGGAACTGCCAGATCCAGGATTTACATATTCTGGAAAGGTGAGAAAGAAATGACTGTTTCAGCTCAGAAACTAAAAAACTGTCCATTACAATAATCATAACCATATTTTAAATGTGTACATCTTCTCTCTCGCTGAAAATGGGCTTTATTTTTGAGAAGTCAGTTTAAAAGCTCTGCCTTTTCCCCCTTACTGCTGAAGAAGAAATACTAAATCCTGAAGTATCAATTCTGGAATGCTCATCAAAGGGATGGCAGACAAATATCTGAATAAACATCTCCCATTCTTTAAAAGTCTACTTATGAGCCAGTGCCCAGGCCTTGGGAAGCCCCTACTGCTGTACCTAGCTCCAGTTTGTAACAGAAAGCCCTGGAGGTCAGAGGAGAGAAGAACATGCTCTGCTATGACTAAGACTGCTCTACTCGGTGGAGAACAATGAGATATCACTAACAAGTTAACAAGCTCACATAATTCAAATAAAACTTCAAACATCCTTATGGCTATTCACAGGGCTACTTGTAAATCTCCCACACGCTTGTTCTCCCCCCAAGTACTGGGGACTGAACCCTGGCCTTGCACATGCTGGGCAAGTGCTCTTTCACTGACCCACATCTACAACTCTCTATATTTTGTGGCAGGATCTTGCTAAACTGCCTGGACTGGCCTTGAATTTATAATCCTCTTGTTTCAGTCTCCTGGATGTCTGGGATTATAAACATGCATCACTCGCCCTGTTTGAATCATCCCTTCTAATGTCTAATTTTCACTGACAGAAATTACTATTTATAAGCAATATCCATTTTAATGTAATTATGCAAGACCAAAAGGTACCACTAATTTTTTTTAAGATACTACTAATTGTACATAGAAAACAGAAAAGTAATTTAGCTAATGAACAAACTGATCTGGAAAAAAATAATGTAAAAACTACAGTTCCTCTCAAAATACAAATGAAAAAGTACTTCATCTATGCATTCGGTCTCCAGCTGCGACTACAACTGGTTACAGAGGCACTTTCAGATACTTTGGGATTATCCTTTAGAGAATGAAAAGGAATTCACAAGCAACACGGATGCAAACTGAAAACATTTAGAAAATGGCACGTTCTTACTATGATAACAATTTTCTAAAAACATAGGAGCAAATTTTGTTATACCAGAATTGTAAGCTTTTGTGACTAATTTAATAAAACCTACCTAACCCCCGTACCTTTGATAAATCTCATTATTATTATCCTTTTTAAAGTGCCAATGTAAAATACAAAACAAACAAAAATAAATTACTTTTTCAATAAATTACTTAACCAAGTGTGAGATTATAACACACACAGCTATACCTCTGGGCTTTTCTCTCCAGAGCTTACAGAAAACTCCAATCATTCAACCCTTTTACTTTTTTAAAATTTAAAAAAAAAATTTTTTTTTTTGAGATAGGTCTTGCTTTGTAGTTTCAGCTCACCTTGAGCTCACCATGTAGCCCAGGTTGGCCTCAAACTCACAGCAATCCTCCTGCCTCAGTCTCCCAAGTAAGTACTAGGATTACACACATGAGCCACCACACCCAGCTTGGCCCTTTTCATGGTACAGAATTTTAAGTTTCAAAATCCAAAAAGCTCTGGAAAATTAAATGTTTTTTAAAAAACTTGGCTTAACCAAATCTTGATTGGAACACATGAAGCTATTTACTTCATTTACCAAACTTAGTGTGAATATTATGTTTCGCTATGAAAATATTAATATGGTTGATCATATAGTATCACAACAAGAAAGAAGTGTGCTATATGTGATAGTTAATATCATACTATATTCCCAAAATCCAAAAACTCTAAATTCCAAAACATACCTGGCCTCCAAGGGTTTCAGATGAGGGACTATAAATTTTACATTTTGAATGAGTTATCTGTATATAAACTCACTATTGTTCTGCCTTAACTAGAATTTTAAACTTTATATTTATGGCCTGTATTAATAATTTAGTTTTGAAGACCAATGTACGATATATTATTTTCAGATAATTCCAAAAATTCATTATACAGTGCCTAATGCATACAAAAATACACAGCTATATTCACCTTAAATCTACACATACAAAACAATGAATTCATTTCAACAGATTATTAATACACTATGCAGTTAGCTTACTGAACAAATCTGACATCATAGAATTATACAATAAAAATTATTTCTCCAGTGGTTGCTAGTGAATTCACTCTAAGAAAGGAGAAAAGGAGAGAGTAGTAGTAAAAGTACTTTAAGAATCAGGTAACATATTTAAATGGTGGTGAAAACTCCCTACTGAAATTACTTACCCCATTTCCTGTTTTACCAGCAACCATGCCGCGTGCTGTAGGCAATTTAGTCACACCCAAAAAGAAGAGAAAAGGGGAGAAATGTTCAGTGAAATTAAGTTCCAATATCATTACCAAAGTACCTAACTAATTTTCTAATCAAACTCCCCTCATTTGAGTTTGGAAATGCTGCAGTGACCTCCGTCTCATTTAGAATCAGAAATGTAAGATCTCACTTTGCAAGGCTGTCTTGCTGTGGCCAGGGATTCAACAGGGGGTTCCCCTCCTCACTACAGATTTCTAGTTCTCATCAGTGAGGTATGGGTGGCTTATATATTTTTTCTCTAAATATCTTATTATTTCATGAGGGAAAGCCCAAAGTGACTTTATGCATAGACCCCACAACATAGAATTGAAGGCTCCAGTTTTGGGTTTTTGTTGTTGTTGTTGTTTTTGAGTCAAGGTCTCACTATATAGTCCGGATTGCTACGTAGCCCAGGCTGACGTCAAATTCACAGCAATCCTCCTGCCTTAGCCTTCTGAAGGCTGGGATTGCAGCTGTGAGCCACCATGACCAGCAATTTTGTGTTCTTGTTTTTTAATAAAGATAATGTTTTTAACTCTATTCACAGTATTCACACTTATACTATATTTGGAGTCAAATGTAGTAATATATGCGACTCACTGTAAAATACAACAAAAGCTAGGATGAACTGATGGGTACATAAACAAATGGATGGCTAGATACATCATACAGTAAATACAGAAAAGTAGTAACAACTGGGCGTGGTGCCACAGCCCTTTAATCCCAGTACGTGGAGGCTGAGGCAGGAGGTTCACTGCAAGTAAGAGCCCAGGCTAGACTATACAGTGAGTTCTAATCTAGCCTGAACTACATAGTGAGACCTTGTCTCAAAAAAAAAAAAAAAAAATTACAAAAGTAGTAGCAATCATAGAATCTAAGCGGGTTATGCCATTCATTGACAATACTTCACCTTTTATGTATATTCAAAAATTCTCATAACCTTTTAGAGAAAACATTCTGTAAAGGATTAATAAAAAAATGAAGAAATCTACCCTGATGTAGTGGCACATGCCTATAATCCCACACTCTGAGAGGCTGGGGCAAGACAACTACAAGTTCTAGCTCATCGTGGTCAACTTAGTAACTTAGTGCGGTCCTGTCTCAAGACAAAAAATTTTTAAAGAACAGGAATACAGCTCAATATCAAGGTCCTGGGTTCAATCCCCAGTACCACACACACACACACACACACACACACACACACACACACACACCTGTTGTCAGAGGATTAAATGATATGATGTAAAATGCGTTTCATAGTAAATGTGTGTCACTGAGATTTCCTGGTTTGCCATTAGGCACCCACAGCTTTCACCTGAGGAAAAGAGCATGGTGTGCCTGCCATAATATGCAACACTTTGTGAACATAACAAAACCCCACACATCTAAGTCAAAATAGCACAGGCAGCATCTGCTTTCACATGTCACAACACTTCAGACATGACTTAATCCAGAGTCTGCCTAAAAAAATGTATACACTTCAGGAAAGAAACGTAGTTTCCTCAACAGATGGCATTACCCTACAGGATGGAGGACACTAGAGGGTGGGGCGCCCTAGGGGATGTCATATACCCCAAAAAACCCACTACACTTAGAGAAGAAACTGAAAATGCATGGGGAGCAATCTCAATGCCCAAGGTTACCCAAACAGCACTTCATTGTATTAATAAATGTCTGGAAGATACTACATACCACTTTGAGCACCTCTTGTAATTGCAGAGGCCAGCAGTAGCTTGTATTAATCTCATGACCTCTTAATCAACTTAGTATTAAAATACCTGTACCAGTTTTTTTTCCTAAAGTGTGTACACATTTTTAGCAGACTCTGTATGTGTACAGTATTATATGTAGCACCTTTTCCTTTTCAATAAACAAGAGTTCCTTCTAATGACCAGTAGGGTACTAGACACTTCTAAAGACTTATTATCACTCAGAAGTATTAGGTGTATTAATATGTTCAGATTTGAGCCAAGTAGAACAAATTAATCATTAAGAACTATTACAAAAGCCTGATTTGTTACTATGTCTGCCAGCTCAACCTCATACCATTCAATGTACTATAAGATTCCTTCCTGTTCTCCTCCCAGTCATTCAAGTCCTGTTACAAATTGTGAGGAAATAGTATGATCTACAAATTACCAGAAATCAGAAAATTACTACAAGTCAGCTTCAAGCTTCATGAATCTCAGTCTCAATTTCCTAATGTGGAAAATGAGTTAAACTAAAATTACTATAATTTAAACTTTTCTGGATGGCTAGAAGCATTAATAAGCCGGGCATAGTGGCACTCTGGAGCCTGAGGTGGGACTGCCATGAGTCTGAGGCCAGCCTGGACTATATAGAGAGCTCAAGACCAGCCTGAGCTACATTACAAGATCCTATCTCAAAAAACAAACAACAACAACAAAAGCATCAATGGACATTAGTTAGGATACTGTTTTATAATAAATGCTATTGACACTGACAAGACTTTGAGGTCACATAGCTCAATATTGCCCTACCCTTCCTTCAGCCTTATATTTTGAGAGATCAATAAACACCACCTCTACAGGAATATTAATACTTCTTCTGCAGAGATATGAGAATTTAATGAAATCATGTATGTAAGGAACCAAGTAAGATTCCAAGTAAGACATGTACTTAATAAATGGTAACTATTATGATTATTATAGTAAAAACTTATCTGTAATTTGCAGTAAGAAAAAATTTGATTTACCCCATAAAAGAGGTATAGGATTTGGTCCATTCCTTTTCATCCCTAAACTGTTGTAGATAGAGCTGGAATCTCCTTCATCAATAAAGTCTGAGCTACAGAAAACTACTTAGTTTCTTTTTTTTTTGGTATTGGGAGTCACACTCAGGACCTTGTGCCTGGTAGGCAGGCGCTTGTGCCACTGAGCTAGATCCCCAGCCCTACCTAGTTTCTTTAAAGGGTCTCCTGCCCTTTAGCGGCCTTTTTGTCTCTCAATAGGCAAACTGTTCTCTATAGTCTCCTCCAGATGACGCCATCCAGTGTGCAATGCGCCTGCCATCCCTGATGAAAGTAGGGCAGCGCTAGAGGTTGCCAAGGGAAACCAGATAACCATGTGTAATGTGAAATTAAATCATAAGTCTTCAGTACCTGAGACTTGCTAGAGGGTTGTCCTTCCCAGGCCCCCTGCAGGCGCCCTGCTCAGGCACACCAGCAGGTAGGCAGAGCTAATCACACAGCAGGGGCTGGAGGGCTGAATCCCAAAGAACTCACATTGCTCCATTATTCAATTTTCACTCCAAGTTAATAGTGCCGTGGACCTACTTCTACCAAGGAAAAAAAGTACATTTCTCCCTTTCGGGTCACCAAGATAATTTTAATAAACGTTCTGTTCCTTAGTCACTGGGAAAACTCTGTTCTCTAGAGTAAGCAATTAAATTCTTCCTCCCCAATAGAACCAAATAGCATTAAATTTATCAAGTTTAATCAAATTTGATACCAGAGGCAGTATGTCATCTTCTGAAAATTCAGGAAGCACACAATTTAATCCTGGATACTGTTGTAACTTGGAGAATTCCAGGCAAGTCCTAAATGGGGCAGCTGAATAACTGCTTGCAAAGTGCTTTATGTACTGCAGTGACACACACACACACACACCACGGACAAAAGTAAAGTCTATGCCGGCCTCGGGGTGAGAGCTCTGAGCTGGAAGTTCATCTGGCTCCACAGGCCTAGAGGCCGACCTCGCGTGCAGCAGGGAGGAAGGGAGGGCAGACTGGTGCGCATTGACGGCAAGACGGGAGCTAAGCTTCGGAGACTGAAGGAGGCTGCAGACGTGTGGGCGCAGAGAAGGGTACGAGTTCAACGACCAGAGATAAAATTGGAAGATAAGAAAGTTCTGAGTGTCAAACCAGGACATGAACCCAAAACTTGAAACCATAATACAAGAAGTATCACACTTGGCAGCTGGGCAGAGTAGTGCTGCTCGGCAGGCTGAGGCGGGGGGACTGTGAGCTCCAGGCTACCTTGAGCAACATAACAAGACTGTATTTCAAAAAAAGAAAAAGGAGGGAGGGAGGGGAGAAAGCAGAGAACAAAAGAGAGCGTTAAAAGAGGTGGCACATGCCTATAATCCCAGCACTCTTGGAAACTGAGGCAGGACGATGGAGCGTTCAATCCTAGCCTGGGCAATTTAGCAACTTAGGGAGATCCTATCTGAAAATATAAAAAATAAAGAGCTGGAGAGCAGCCAAGGGTCGTTCAATCCTCCATGCCATGAGAAAAAACAGTCTACCAAGGCCACATTTATGTATATACAATATAAAGTTCCGTGACAGCACAGAACAGAGACCTTCAATTTGGCCCTTAACTTCATCAAGTCACAATATAACCTTTTTTTTTTTTTTAAAGACAGTGTCTCATTATGTATTCCAGGCTGGCCTTGAACTCAAACTGATCTTCCTGCCTCAGCCTCCTGAGTGCTGGGACTACAGGTGTGTACAACCATGCTCAGCACAATATGACCATTTTCACATAATCATTCTTCTTATGTGCTAGTTCAAGTGGAAAACAAAGTACAGTATAGTACTTGCACCGAAACACTTCTTTATCATATATGGGAAAATACAGCATGAAAAAGTTTTATGTTGCAGAAAAATGAGAGTATATGACCAGCCCACTCTTAACAGTTTTACTGCCTATCTGGCCCTTATGAAACATCTAAGTGTGGCCAGGGCTAGTGGCACACGCCTGTGATCCCAGCGCTCGGGAGGCTGAGGAAGGAGGACGGAAAATTCTAGGCCTGGTCTACATGGCTAAAATCCCTTTGGAAAGGAAAAGGGAAAGGAAAAAGGAAAGAAAGAAATCTGAATCTGTAACTCCTGATAAAAGGAAACAAACACTTGGCTAAAAGGCAGGTTCTGTCTTTCAAAACATTATATAATCACTTGAAAGGTAGTTACCTCTCCGGGCCTGGGATTCTCAGCCCTAAGAGAAGAGGATTCAGCCCTTCATTATTTTAGGGGTACCAACCATGTGGTAAGACCTTTCCTGAGAGTGCAGAGACTGAAAAACCAATCTGTATACATGAGTGAACCCATGAACTAAGAAAAAAGGAAGTAAAGTGAAAATAAACATTAGTAACGAGTGACAATAATGAAAATAACTCCAACGCACAGTGGTAAGAACCACGACAGGGGTATACTTGGAAGAGACACATAAAGTACCCTCAGCTCAGTCTTGTGGGAGAAAGTGACGCCTGATCTGAGTTTTGAAGAATCACCTACTTAGGAGTGACGGGGTACAGATGTGAGGAAAGTATATTTCAAATACAGAAAACTGCAGGGGCCAAGGCCAGGGAGTGCCGGGAAGGTTCTCCTCCCCAAACACCTAAGGATGTGTGGCTGGGGAACATAAAGGAGGAAGCAGAAACTTAGATCACATAACGATCACACCCATATTAAGGGGTTTAGATTTTACACTTCAGCACGGTGCCACGAAAGTACTCTACGCAGCAGAGCAGCGCGGCCATTATTCGTTTTCAGGAGTGTTCACTCCAGTTGAGTTAGAGGAAGAAGATGGGAAATGGGGAAAAATGAAAACGCTGGAAAACTCAAGCCATGACTCAAGCAAGAACTAGTATGTTGGTGCTAGAAATTGAAAGAGTAAACAAGGACCACAGTGTACAGTAGAGACTATGAAACGGGAAGAAACTGTTCAGAAGGAAAGAGGAACTCGGGTGGGGGAAGGGGAAGGAAGGAAGGGAAATGAAAAGCATACATGATAGTTACACTACTGGTTTCTCCCAGCTCACTGAAAAGAAAGGCTTGTGCTAACACTGCTTGGAGAATTTTTTATGCCCGTAGCTTTACTCTGAGTACCTACTTTGAAGATAACAATACACAATGTATCAACTATTATTATTCTCCTATTTTGTTATGAAATTGTTTTATTTTTCCATAAAATAAAAAAAGAAGGAATACATTCTGGTAAAGTTGCTGAGAACAAGGGACAGTAAGCCGCTTCAGTAATGTGGACCCCAATGGGCAGGAAGCGGTGGCTGCACCCACCCTGGGAACCTGAATCACCACTAGAGTCCTTCAAACTCTGACGCCTCCCGAATCCTGTACACCTCTTGAGCTTACTTGAAAGCTAACACAAACACAGACTTGTCCCGACAGAGAAATGACAATAGCTGTGTGGGCAGCCGGCGGCATCAGCAGCACCCTGCTCCCAACTGGTCTCCTGACACACATATGCACAGGCACCTTCAGGTCGCGGGAGAGAGGGGAAGGGCAGCAAGGGAGGGAGGATATTCCACAGCACTGCTGACCCCGCCACGTCGCTCAGGAGGAAGCTCCCCTGTACCACCATCTCCTCACTGCCGCTACCGCATCTCAAGCCCCCTCTTCCTTCCCCCAAAGCCTCTGACAGCAAACTTGTGATGAAATGACAGTAAAGACTGAAACCTGGGTGCATCTTCTGAGGAGTAAAGGTTAAAAGTTAAAAGAAAAAAGCTGACCAAAACTCCTCTGTATTAGCCTTCCTTGAAGGATTAAGGAAAAAAAAAGAAAATGAGACAAAAGAAGAGATTTTTTTCAGTCTAGGTTTCCCCATTACTTTGGTGATAAAAACCAATTTCAAAGGCTGCCCATTGCTTTCAGGGTATGGTGAGGGGAGAAGGACACACCACTGGCGAGAGAATGAGTCTGGAGGGCCAAATTAGGCTGTACAGTTCTGTTAACCCAGTTCCCAAAATAAGTTTTCAGATTTTCATTAAATCTCCAACACTGTAGGTGCTGATACTTGCCCTGAAGGATCTGACTGGAAATAGTTACAATAGGAAATCGCACAAGTAGTTGAAGTGGGAGCAAAGGTAGGGAAGGGATCCAAACAGACAGAACACCTGCAGTGGATGAAAGGCTCTAGAAGAGAAAACAGAAAGAACAGGCCTGTCTCACCCTGCTGTGTAACACGCTACCGAGAGGAGACTGGCGAACTGCAGGTAACCCTGGAGTCAACCTCAGTGAAGCGAGCTCACTGACCTCTGCTGTCAATGAGATGCGCTGGGGAGTTCAAATGTATTTCCTCCATGGATCCAACTCTAGAGAACCAGGGCCCTCACTAATCACTCTTGGTGGCCAGGCCTCTGCACGAAGCCTCAGCTAAGGGCATCTCTGAGTTCCTGCTGTGGGCACAGTGTGGGTTTCAAGCCACCAGGTGCCATCATCACAGGACAAGGCTGCCCTATGACAGCAACCTCCCTGGAGAACCTAGGGCTAGAGAACGCTATGTGTGTCACCCAGGCCTTCCAGCATAAGTTCCCTAGCTCACACATCTAAAGCACTTTTGGAAACGAGACCTATGGACAAAATCGGCCACAAGGAGGACCTCAAACATCAGTAAGCCGATGCTTCCAACCAAGCTGCCGCTGTGCTCATAAACACACAGGAACAGCCACGCAATAAACATGTAAAAGTAAGAATGCATACATTTATGTAGGTGTACATGCAAATGTACGTAAACAACGTATAGCGGACTAGTCCATTAAAAGAAGATTTAAAGAAAACTAATTTGGGAGAAGGTGACACTGTGGTACACATTTGCAAATCTTTTCAATATAGCTGAATTTTTGTATCTACTTCTATATTCAACTTGCGATGACAGTACACACCAGGCGGCCTCTGGAAAACTACTGTGTACTCCTCAGAGAGTAAGAAAGGACAGTGCAAGTTATGTATTCTTCAAAAAATGCTTTTGCCAGGCATGGTGTTATGCACCTGCAATCCCAGATACTTGGGAGGCTAACACAAGCAGATTGCAAGTTCAAGGCCAGCCTGGGCAACTTAAGGAGACCCTGACTCAAAATAAAAATTCTAGTGGGAGGAAGGGGAAGTTTATTTAGTGGCAGAGTGTGTTTTTTAGCACGCATGAAGTCCTAGGTTCAATCTTGAGAAATTTGAAAAAAAAAATGCTTACAAGAGCAGCTAGGAGTTTCTAGCTGAACTGCATAGTGAAATCCTGTCTCACCAAAAAAAAAAAAAAAAAAAAGGCTAGTACATTAGTCAGTTACAAAGTAAACATGAAATACACAAGTATACACAAACTACTTTCCTAATAATCAACACAAAATTTTATAGAAAAGTAGAAGTCCCACTTAAGTTTCAACAGAGATTAAAAAATGAAAGACCTAAACAGAACTAAAGAAATATGGAGAATTTCGATGAGAAGTTCCACTAAAATTAGAAATTTTCATTTGTTCAATGGCCATAAACAAGGTAAATGACAAATGATAGGCTGGACAAAATAAAACAAACAAAAATTAATAAGCATTATGTTCAAAGAGCTCTTACTAATCAATTTTTAAATTAGATAAAAAGAAAACCCCAAATGGCTAGTACACATATGAAGAGACATAAAACTTCACTTGAAAACTGGGTAACTTTTGTGTGTAGGTTAGAAAAAATTTTAGATCGTAAAAATTCCCAGTTTGGCAAAGGTACAGGGTTGCAATATCCTCTTGTACATTGCTATTTTTTTTTTAGGAAGGCAATTTTTAAATGCCTTTCACAATTTTGAATGCATAGTCCCTTCAACCTAGCATTTTCAACTATAAGAACTTATAAAATAAAAATATAGATACATAGCTCCATACAAGAATATTCACTGCAAATATTATTTGTAATAAAAACTGAAGATGATCTAATTATTCATCAATTGGTTAACCAAACTAAGAAAATCTGATTTAACTATGTGTGAGTTCTATAAATTCTGACATCAGAGTGTTCATCTCAGGCTGCTACAAGGAAAAGGTTCTAAAACGTGTGTCCTGTTAGATCCAAATAACCCCAACAATGTGCCACGTGTGTGTGTGTGTGTGTGTGTGTGTGTGTGTGTGTGCGCGCGTGTGTCTGTGTCTGTGTGTGTGTGTATGTGCATGGCAAAAAGCCTAGGAAAGATACACTATACTGCTGTAGGGAAACAGGAAAGACGAAGGAGGAAGAGAGAAAGACTAATTTTAACTATGTATTTCTGAGTTATTTGACTTTTTTCAATAACCATGTACTACTTTTGTAATCTAAATTTAATGTGATCTTATAAATCCTTTGGAGAAATTCAGTAATTATTTTATGATGTCAAACAATCATCTAAATTCTTGTATATAACAGTAAATTTGCTAAAATGAATCTCAATTTATCAAATAAATTTACTAAACAAGAAATTAAAAGGAACACTAGATCATAAGATGTTTAAAGTGTTAAGGCGGTATATGTGCTTGTATACTATTAGAAGAATCTTAACCAAATTTATGGTTTAACTGATACATAAAAACATAAAAATTGCACATATTAGTAAGGTGTAGTTAGCTAAGCCTAGTGGCACATGTCTGAAGTCCCAGCTGGGGCTAGACAGAAGGATCATTAAGTCCAAGTCCAGCACAATCAATTTAGCAAGACCCTGTCTCAGTTCAAAAAATAAGGTAAGGAAAAGGCTGGAAACGTAGCTTAGGGGCAGAACACCTGCCCAGCCCTGAGTTCAATCCCTAGTGTGGAAAAAAATGGACACGGTAGAATCTGAATTTACATATTATTTAATAGGTTGAGGTCTCATTTCCTTTAAAATGCATTATACTTCTAAGAACCTTGCTTCACTATTTACTTGATCCACAGCAATGGAAACAAAGGAACAGTAGTTTCTATCTTGGGCTGAGAATTCCTCAGAGACTTTTCTGGTTGGGCCATGTCTGATGGGTTTCTTGTATGCACAGGATGGAGCACTCATTATGGGAGAAACCAACTTTCACAACAAAGATATTATTTGTACTTTTGTTTGCATCACGGAAGTCCAAGGAAAACACATTGGGAGAACCTACTAATTCAGAATGTGCGATGTCTTGAATAAGGTCAAGGAGAATTTATCTTTTTTGGTAGGGGGACTGTTTGTTTGGTTTTGGATTTTCTGAGACAAGGTCTCACTATGTAGTTCAGGCTAGCCTTGAACTCACAGTGATCCTCCTGCCTCAGCCTCCCAAGTGCTGGGATGACAGATGTGTACCACCAGGGATGTGTTTTTACTCACATGTATTAACTGTACACATTCATGAGTTTCAGTGTGATATCTCAATATTTCAATACATGCACAGAGTGTGCACTGATCAGATACAACTCCCCTTCTTCTACCTCCCTCCCTCCAAAGAATTTATCTATAGACAGGTTAGACCACACAAACTAGACTTTCAGGGGCCATGTTTTAAATGCATAAGAAAATAGTTTTAAAGAACTCCCACATATATATTAAAAGATCACTAACATGCTAATTACAAATTTGGATTTATCTATTCATTAAAAGATACTCCTAATTTTCAAGCTAAAATTTGAATGAACAAAGTATGTTGACATAATTTATTCCATATATTTGAAGGTAATAAAGTTCCACTTGTTTCAAAATATTCTACACTTTCATCAATTCAAAGAGAATAGTTAACCAATTCTTGGAACATAGACCTCATTTCCCATAGCTGCAATAGCTCACTTTAGGGTTTTGTGACAGAATGAATCTTTGTAAAGCATAAAATGCACACACAATCCTTCACCATATCATGGTCTCATTTGTAAAGACCTTTCTTCAATCAGTTAATTTTATTGTAATGTCAAAAATAGGTTATATGCCAAGGTATTGATATTTGAGTCCTAATAAATTTATGACATCGATGTACTGAAAACGTCAAACATAATCTTCCCAATATAAATTAATAAACTCTTCTGGTCTGTTAAGGTTTATGCCTGTCATCCCTCTTTCAAGGACTTGACCAGAGTAGTACCGGGTGGGAAGTGGGTCATAAAATACCCAGGAAAAGGAATGCTAAGACAAAAGCATTCAGTTCAAGTCTCATTTTTACATAGCAACAAGTGATCTGGGGCACACGAAGTGTCCTTCGCTGCTTATTTCCTCATCTATAGAACAGGGGAATGAGGTTTCTTGTATAATTAGAGGTTTACATGACAGAGTCTACAAAAACTTTTAACTTTTTATAACTTTTAACTTTTTATAACTTTTTAATAATCTCCTGATTCTGTTTCATAATTTCAAATTAAGTTGCTTTGTGAAGCACATGAAATTAAAAAAGGGGATTTCCTTAAGCTTTCCCCTTCCAAACTTTCAGTTCTATTGTCAGTCCAAACGTTCAAAAAAGGGTGATACTTACTAACTTTTACGATGCACCTGTGACTGGAATAGAACGTGCACTGCACCAGTTTCTAGCTACAAATGCTTGTTCACAGATGCGCGAGACAAGGCAAACGACCAAGGCACTCCATCCACACACCCAGTAATGAAGTACAAGACACTGGGGAGCACAAACAGGCAAGGGTGCTGGGCCTGAAATTCTGTCTAGTCTAAATCTGGCCAGTATCTTTCCTAAGACACCTTTAGGTAATATTTGCAATAAAGGAAATTGGGAGGGAGGGAAGGAAGAAAAGAGGGAATAAGACATAGAGAAAGTGAGAGAGATGTAAGAATAGAAAAACCCCACAGATTCTTAAGAATAATTTAGAGAAGACCTGTCTACAGGTACAATCTAATGACAGAACTTTGGTGTGTGGGAAATTTTAAGCAAATTTCTGGAGAATAACTGTGTGATGAGCTATTCATGTATCACCACTAATGTTGTGCAACATGACACAAAGTGAAAGGTAAAACAACTAAACCAAATTTTAAAAGGACCACCATTAAATACTTTTACAAGTCTAACTGGTAATAAATTTTTCCTATCCTCTTCCACACAGTACTCTTGCACTACATAACCTTAAAAGGTATAAACATCCTAAGGGTCATTAGATTAGGTATGAATTACATAAACTGCTAAAAAGAACAGAAATACTACTATAAATAAGTTTCTGAAGTTTTCTCTTCATATTGCTCCTGAAATTATTTTGTGCAATGGAAATGACAGTCAGTCTCACAGGTGTAGAAAGCAGACGTGCCAGAGCCGGGAAGGTGGTGGCGAAAGAGAAACGTGGGGAGACGGGCAGCGGCCACCGAGGTGCAGGGAGGCAGGAAGACCGCGTTCTGGCATTCTGCTGCACAACAGGGTAAACAACGTACTTAACAAAACAGCTCTAAGGAAGGACTTTGAATGTGCTTATGAGAAAGCAGTGGCAAGTGTGGACACGACGGACACGTAACCCCTGCGATCTGGTCGGTGCACAACGTAAGGCACACGCAGCACAACAGCACACTGTGCCCCCTACAGTGGATAATCATATGTCAACTAAAACAGTCTTTACAAATCAAATTTAAAGAAAATATAGCATAAAACTGGGTGATGAGTGTTCACTGTACAGTTTTTATAATTTTAAATAAATATTACTGGTAGAGAAAAAAGAAAAAAATATACACAACACACAGACCAAAGAAAAAACTACATTGGGAGATTTTCATCAGGGTTGTTATAGGGCAGGAAAGTATTTCCAGGCTCACAGATAAAAGAAACAAGACAACATACTTTGGTCTTGGTAATTTACTTAAGGCACTAAATAAAAATAACATAATTATAATAAAAATTAAAATGAGACAAATGCAAATAATATATATGAAAAGTAAATAAATGCGTGCTGCAGTGGCATACAACTATCACTCCTTCTGGGAATCACAAGTGTGAGCCCACCCTGGGCCATTCCGTGAGACCTCTCTCAAATAAAAAAGGGGGTGCGGGCATGTAGCTCAGTATAGCATGCTCCCTGGGTTCAATGCCTAGTTACACACACACACACACACACACACACACACACACACACACACACATTTGGACTTCTTCTTGGCAAAGAAAAATGAACACACTCCAGCTTGTGCTTTTGCTAACCCTTTAAAACAAGAGTAAAAGGACTTGTCCAAAGTGCCTAAACTACCCTAACAGAGGCCAAGAGAGTGTGAGGAATAACGATTTGAAAGGTGGACAGCAGATGAAGAATGGTAAAGGGCTCAGCCAAGTTCCAAAAAGCAGATACTCAATTAACCGTGGAGACACTGATACTCCACAATCAACAAAGGTTTAAGGACTAAACAGCACCCAGGAATCCTGGAGGGAATGGGAGAAATATGGGAGATTGACCAATAGTCTGCAACGGGTGTAGATCTTTGGGTCTCCTACCCTACATACACAGCCAGGGGAACTCTGCTCTCCAACCCTGATAGAATGCAGGAACTGTGTTTCCTAGAGATGGCAAAACGCGGGTGTTTTCACTGGGAGTCATTTAAGGGCAGTAGCAGCTGCGAAGGCACCTAGGTGTTTGCGTTCCCAACACTCTGGGAGGCAGGAGGGTCATAAATTTAAGCCCAGCCTGGGCAACTTAGTGACTTAACAAGACCTGTCTCAAAAATACAAAAAACTAAAAGGGCTAGCGATGTAGTTCAGGGCAGACTCTGGGTTCAATCCCCAGACCTGGGGGGCGGGGAGAATTTCAACTGCAGCAACACATACCAACCAATATTCTCAGAAAGATTAGCAAACAAGAATACAACCCTAGTTTTCTAAAACACATATACCCCAAAGGAGAAAAAACTAAAAGCTAGGAAAAGGAAACTAAAGAGTTTCTATAAAAATCTCAATAGCAAAGTTGCAAAGCACAGCTGAGAAAATGAGTTCAGAGCACATCGATCCTCTCAGGACAACTGGAAAAGCTGGATAAGTAAAAGCCTAGTTCAAGGCCCAGGAAACTTCGACAAGGCAGTGAAGAACAGGGCCGCACTCCAGAAGAAGGGAACAGAGATGAGCCGGGCATTTCCGAGCAGATTCTCTCCGAGGGGCACCTGTGACTCAGCAGAAGCGGCTGAGCGAAGGGAAGAAGCAGCCTAAGAAAGAGATGCTTCGCTCAGCTAGGGGCAGCACGCACAATGGCAGGAGTCAGCGAAGCTCCTGCGCGGCACCTCTCATCTATGTGAAAATAACCTATATAACCAAGGTCGCTGCAGGCGAGAAGCCCCACATCTGGGCTGCCCGGGTCTACGCAGCGGGGGACCACGGAGAATGCACGGCAGCGAAGAGCAGCAAGGGGACGAGGGTGGGGTCAAGGCCTGAGGCGGCCACGCAAGCGCGGGGTTGGGCTAGGCCGCTGAGAAGAAGGGGCGCGCAGGCACGTCCAGGCCTCTTCTCCGGCTCCCCGGTCTGTGACCAGACGCTGAGCACTGCCAAACAGCAAGAGTTGTGCGCGTACCAACAAGAGGGCGAGTTCTGGTAAGCACTGCACATTTGAATGACAAAGGCCTATACCCAAGAAGCGCGGTAAATAGGGCACAGAACAGCCTTCGGGGGGGGCCAAAGATGGGCTTCAAATCACCGTGCCCTCTGCAATGAGACTGAGATGACTGGAAATTCTAGTGTTCCCTAGCCAGCACCCAGAGGAACACAAACGTCCTCTCTGAGGAGGAAAACATTATTCTAGGCTTCAAGTTATCTTTTTCATGGCAATGTTCAAGATAGATGAGGTCTATAAAGAGGTAGAAGCGGTTAAAAGTGAGCAGTAGGAAGAGTGACAGTGGGTTGAGAAGGCGGAGTTACTAGGTCCAGGCTTTAAATTTTAAGCAGGGCTGAATACATACAGAAAAATAAAAGACAATACTGAATCGTTTAGCAGAGGATACCACATAAATCAAACAAATAGAAGCTCTGGACATGCAAAACTAACTGCAACTAAAAACTCAGTCAACAATTTTAACATAGAATTGAAAAGAGAATCGATGAACTGGAAGACAGTTTAAAAGGTAACAGAGTAACTCAAGAGAATCAAAAGAGTGGCACAGTAGAGGGAAAAAAGAAGTAATAGCATTAGTAATAGTTAATAGTCATGGCAGATTCAATGAAAGGCCTAAGATATGTAACTAAAATCCCAAGGAGAGGGAAGACAAGAGATCAGAAATACATTTGAGGATATATTAAGTGAGAATTTTCTAAAATAGATGGAGTGTATCAAGCTGGAACTGAGAAAGCCCGTCCACTCCAGCAGGATAAATACAAATAATCTGGGTGTGGCACACGCACCTGTAACCCTCGCATACTCTGCAAGACCAACACAAGAGAATGGCAGGTCCGAGTCCAGCCTGGGCCCTGGGCAGGTGAGTGACTTAGCAAGACTCTGCTTCACCATAAAAATAAAAAGGCTGGGAAGACTCCGGGTTTAATCCCCAGTACTACAAAAGGAGCGGGGGATTATACCTATACTTCATGATGAATTTCCTCAAAAATAAACATAAAGATGAGATCTTAAATATAGCAAAAGGGAAAAAAGGCAGATTCTCTTCAAATCTCTACTGACTTCTCAACAACACAGCAGAATGAAGTACTAATAACAGCCAACTTAGAACATGATTATCCAGTGAAAATAATCTTCAAGAATGAAGATGAAATAGACATTTTCACAAACAATAACTGAGAGAACACCATGCTGGCAGATATATATATTTAAAAACTAAGTATATTTATCTTGCAGAAAAAAATAATATCAGATAAAAACTCAAATGAAGAGTAGTTACAGGATAAATATGAAGGCTAGGTGTGGTAGTGCACACCTGTAATCCCAGCACTTGGGAGGCTGAGGCAGGAGGACTGTTGTGAGTTCGAAACTAGCCTGGGCTACAAAGTGAGCTCAAGGCCAGCCTGAACTGCATAGTGAGAGCCTGTCTCAAAAAAAGACAAAAACCAGGATAAATATGAAAGTAAATCTAAAGGAATACTGCCTGTATAAAATAATAATTTCTTTAGAATTTAAATGTCTATAAAATTCAAATATACAAAATGATATGTAAATAAGGCGTAAATGAGATCAAAGTATTCTAGGTTTCCAGCATTTTCTGGGAAAGGTAAATGTACCAATGTAATCAGATCTTACTAAGTCCAGCATAATTACTAAAAGAACAAAATTAAATGCAGGGCTTCTAAGTAATGATAGGTGAGGTAAGACAGAATTAAAACACATGCAAACAATCCAAAAGAATGCTCATCATCTCTGATTCTACTCTTTACTGTACTGGAACTCCTAGTCAAGGCAGTAAGGCAAGGAAAAAGAAATAAATTTTGTGAAGATTGATTGATCCAGTGGGACACAGTGGCACCTCTATGTAATCTCAGCACTCCAGGAGTCTGAGACAGAACAATTCCCAAATTTAAGCCCGGCCTGGGCAACTTAGTGACTTAGCAGGACCCTGTCTCTTATGGCTTATGCCTAGCTGTTCCCCTAAAGCCTCAGGCTGTCATAGGTGGGGTTTCTGGAGGTAGCTGGACCTAGAGTGTGTGATGTTGGGATTAAGGGTGTGTGATTACTAAATTACTCTAGCTGGTTTGGCATAGTTCTGAGTGTAAATAACAAGAAGGCCCACCCTGGGTATGCACGTTACCTGCCCTAAGGGCGTGTAGCCTGGATAGAATACAAAAGATATAAGGCAGGGTGTCATTGTTGCTTGTGGCTTGCTACTTCTTTGCTGCCTTCTGCCTGCCATGAAGTGTCTCTGCTGTGATGCCCCTCCCCCTGCACCCTTGCCATGGAGCCAGCCAACTATGAAGTGAAACCTCTACAAACTGTGAGCTACAATAAATCTCTCTTACTTTAATTTTGGATGTCAGGTATTTTGTCTCAACAATGAGAAAAGTAACTAAGACATTATCTCAAAAAAAATTAAAAATAAGGGCAGGGGCAGGGCCTAGGACTATAGTTCGATCCCCAGTACATGCAAAAATAATAGTAATAACAGAAATAGGAGTACAAAATTCAAAATTCATTCTTCACAGGAATAGAGGAGACCTCCATAGGGTCAGACCAATACTAAAATATCAGGTGCTGCACACCATCTAAGAAACAGGATTACAGATCAAAATCAGGCAAATTAACTGCCTAGAACAATAAAATAACAATCACAAGAACAAAACACAGAGCTGAGCGTGGTAGCACACTCCTCTAATCCTAGGTTTTAGGAAGGCTGAGGCAGGAGGATCAATGTGAGTTTGAGGCAGCCTGGACTATATAGTGAGCTGAAGGCCAGCCTGAGCTACAAAGCCAGACCCTGCATCAAAACAGGTTCTAGATTTGCTACATAATACTGAGCAACCAAAAATTACTAGCATACAGAAAAATAAGAGAGTGATTCATTTTCAAGAAACCATCAGTCAACTGAAACTAAGTGGACCCAGAAATTTAATTTAGCAGAAAGAGGTTGCAAAACCATGAAAGGAAAAAAATCTTAAAAGCAGCTAGAGAAAATGTGTTATATAAAGGGGAACAATATAATTAGTAGACTTACTATCAGAAGAAAGCAAAGGACAAAAGATATTGGAACAACATATTCAAAGTGCTGAAAGAAAAATTCCATGAACCTGTGATTCTATAGCCAGTGAAACTATCTCATAAAATTGAAAGAAAAGTAAAGATATTTCAGAGGAGCAAAAACTGAGTTCATTACCAGTAGATCTAGATTATTCTTAATGCTTAAATTCTTCAGACTACAGGAAAATAACACAAGAAGCAAAATCTCCAGGTGCAGGGCCTAGGCTTGTATCCCAGCACTCTGCAAAGCTGACACAGAAGCAGCAGAAGTTCAAGCAATTTCATGATTTAGCAAAACAGTGTGTCAAAATAAAATTAAAAGGGCTGGGGATGTAACTGAGTGTGAAGGCCCTCGACTCAATCCCTAGTGCCACCAGAAAAAGCGAGAGGAAAGCAGGACCCACTGAGAACACTGGAAATGGTAAAAGTACAGTAAATGGGAGGGCTACGCATTGTATGCTTCTCTTCTTCAAAGCAGACTTACGGTTTTCTGGGGCAAAAACTGTAACATCGTATTACTAGGTCAGAATGTATATCCATGTATGACAGTAACAGCACGAAGAACAGTAAAAGAAATATATTTTACCTATTTGGGTTACATTAGAGATGCTTTTAATAGCTCCTGGAACAAGAATTGGGGAATTTTTTTCTAGGGAGAGTAAGATAACACACACGTGAGGCTTTATGGCCATTAAGTCCCTCTCACACGTACTCTATTCTGCTACTACAGTGCAAAAGAAAAGGCTTACCGCTCTCTAAGCTCCCACACTAGGAATAAAAAATGAGAAATTCAGAGCTAAACTAAATAAAGGAAATAACAAAGCACAGAAATCAGAGGGATACAAAATAAACAGAATAAATCAATCCAAAATAAAAATATATTTTCCTAGGTTTTATTTTTAAAGCTTCATTCTTTCAGCTTTTATATTTAAGTCTATGATTCATTTTGACTCAATTTATATATATATATATATATATATATATATATATCTTCATAAACAGATGAATGGGTAAGAAATGTGGTATTTACACACAATGACACACTACTCTACCGTAAGGAAGGGTCATTTAGGGTGGTCTGTAGGACAGTGGGTGCACCTTGAGACCATGTGTTATATGAAATAAATCAGACACACAAATGCCACACGGTTTCTCTTATATGAGAAACTCAAAGTATAAATCACCTAAAGAACAAAATAAAAGATAGGTAATAGGAAACGAGGAGGTAGATATTTTGCAAATGGACCCAGAGATGGAGGGAGAGGAGGGGAGAAGGAAGTGAAAGGCAGGTACCAAATGCAACGGCGGCGTTGGTGATACAGTGGTTAGCATAGCTGCTTTCCAAATGCACTACAATGAATGCACTCACTATGCATCGCAAACATATACTAACAAAAATTTTAAAGAAAAAGGCAAGAATATACTCTAATGTCACATTAAAAATGAAAGATGACAATAAAAAATAAAATATGGAAGATAAGTAAATGAATTTTTTCAGCAAAACTACCAAAGGGATCAATGGAGTAAAAGTCTTTTCAGTGGGTGATATTGAAAAAAAAAATTATTAAGCATCAACATTTACCTCATATACACACAAAAATGAACTCAAAAAGAATCACAGACAAATATAAAAGCTAAAAAGAAGGGAACTTTTAAGAGAAAACATAGGAGAAAAATCCTTGTAGGCATGTAGTACATAAAGAGTAGTTAACTACAGAACAGAGAGGAGAAAAAAGTTGATGCAGTGAACTTTGTCACAAGTGAAGACTGTCACACATGGTAGCGCATGCCTATAATCCCCGCCACTCAGGCAGCTAAAGCACAAAGTCTCACATTTGAGGCCAGACTGGCAGTTTTGTAAGACCCTGTCGTAAAATTTAAGAAATTGGAAAGGCTGAGGATGTAGTTCAGCGGTAGAGCACAAGGTCCTTGGTCTAATCTCCAGTACCAAAAAAACTTGGGATACCAACTTAGCACTCATATCTGGTTACTGACTCACTCAATAGGGATTCAGTGCACATATCTACTGCTTTGGAAGGTAGAAGATTTCTGTGATGCTTTCAGAAATATGAAAGTCTCACTAAAATCACTATGATTGTTCTTTGTTTTGGGTTTTTGAGACAGAGTTTTACTATGTTACTATGTACAGTAGTTCAGGCTGGCCTTGAACTCACAGAGGTCCTCATGCCTCAGCCTCCTGAGTGGTGAGGTTACAATGTGCACCACCAAACACCAGTCAGTTGACGGTTTCTAATATTTATCGTTTTTAGTGATTATGTCAAATGAATACTACATAATCAACACATGTCACAATATCCCAGCTTTACAGAAAATTTAAATCTTGGAAATAAATTAAATTCTAAATAGAAATCATTTAAGCAGAGATTAATTAAATCATTTAATTAATGATTGTTTTATTTTGTTTTGTTTTGTAAGACAGGATCTCACTATATGGTTCAGGCTGGCCTTGAACTTACCATGTACCCCAGTCCAGCCTCAAACTCACAGCAATCCTCTTGCCTCAGCCTCCTGAGTAGTACCTGGTCTACAGGCTTACACCACCATGCCCAGCAATTCCAGTTGTGCATTAACTAAACTTGAAAATAAGTGTGAAGGGAAAGTGCTAAAAATTATTTTAATTGTATTTGCAAAGTTTTAAGGATAGAGAATCATAAAATAAACTGGTGGTTTTCATCTCTTGTTAAAATATTACAAGAGTGCTGATTCCATCTTTTTTACATCATGGATCCTTTCCCTAACTTTGAAGACATTACACCATCTGGACAAAGAGAATACCAGTAAATGTCAAAACCTGTACTAAGTCTCTCTTCAGACACACATACAGAAATACAATACCACACTTGTGAAATCTTACCAAGTAACAATGCAGGCAGTGTGGCAAAGCAATAAGAAAAAGCCTAAACTTGGAATTAGGAAGAGAGTGCAAATGCTGAATCTGCTATTTATCGGAAAGTGACCTCAGATTTCTATTTCATCATTTATAAAATGGGAAGGTTTTCATTCTGGGATTGAGATGATTAACAGAGCACACGCCGTGCACTCTGCCAGACCAATAATGAAGGGCGGTGCCTTGTTTTCCTAAGAAAGGGTGTTTATCTTGCTGCTCCTAAAACACAGGGTTATGTTTTATACATAACCCTGTTTTATATATAACTTATCCTCTTACATATGCATACATACATGTATTTGCTATCATTATAAATGACTTCAAAAACAGTAACTTAGTAGAAGTATTAAATCAAAAACACAGCAGTTATCAGAAAAAAATGGTTAAGATGATCATCATGTGATAAGAAAAACACAAATCTGAAATGAGAAGAGCCTAAATTAGAAATTCCTTTTCCTGAAACTTAGTCTACTAGATCATAATCCTAAAAATTAATTGGGAAAAAAAATCTGATACTAAGCTCCCCAACTGGTAAGCAGCAGTGTGCTGATATGTTTATTTAATGAAGAAATGGTCTTAAAGCATCTTGTATTCTCTGTAATTCTATATTAATTTCTTCCTTTCGTTGTTTTGGTGACAGTGGCACGTACTCAGAACTGCATACAGCGCCTTGTGCAGGCGAGGGAGGTGCAGCACCGCAGAGCCACACCCCTGGCGCTCCTCCGCTTCCCTGAGACCGGGTCTCACTGAGGTGCCCAGGCTGGCCTTGAACTGGTGATCGTCCTGCCTCAACCTCCTGAGTAGCTGGCTTACAGGATTGTACCACCTAGCCTGACTCTCACAATAAAGTTTAAAGATGCTAAATGTGCTAAGTCACAAGAATAAGATCAAAACACATCAAAACAAGTTCGACTTTTAAGGCCCCTCCGCCCACTGCGAGAGCACCATGGCTGCTCTTCTCCATGCTCGCTTCTCTACCGCTACTTAGCTGAGTTCCAGACAACAAGGCAAAGCTAAGCAGTAAATGCCTCAGTCTTTATGCATTTAAACACACATCTCAGTATACTGCCAACTGCATTCCTGAACCCAATATATATTATACTATTATGGTCGTCATTATTTATTTATTTAGCAGTACCAGGGATCAAACTCAGGACCTTACACTTGCCAGGAAGTGTGTTATTCCACTGAGCTATATCCCCATCCCTATGGTTGTCTTCAAAAGTAGCCTTACTTCAAGTCTGCTTGACCGTAACAGTCCACTGCCAGTAACAGACTCATTCTTCCTTACTGCATACTGCAGTGACCTCAGGAAACAGGTTCTTGTTTTATTCCTGGGCTCCCATGTCTGCACCCTAACAAGAGACTGGACCTCTGTAACACCTGCACTGGCACCTCACCAGCTGGACTTCTGAGTTCCCATCCTATCCTGCATGCTATCTGGACCTAACTCATCCACATGACTCATCCTTTTAGTTAAAACACATTCCAGCTGTGTATCCAGTAATAGAATCTTGAATCTGCAACCATGCCTAGTTCCATGTTCCCTTTGATTCAGGCAAGGTTGCCTAGATTCATCATTCTGCTGATCCCCTGACCTTCAGTTACATTTGTGAATGTACCAGTTAATAATGTACTTACAAGTAGTTTTGTTTTGTTTTTTGTCTTTTTGAGATAGGGTCTCGCTGTGCAGTTCAGGTTGGCCTTGAGCTTACTTTGTAATCCAGGCTGGTCTCGAACTCACATCCTCCTGCCTCAGCCTCCACGTGCGGGATTACAGGCATGTGCCACCATGCCCAGCTAATAAGGTAAGTAATTAAGAAAAGGTAACGCCATGGAACCAACGTAGTTAAGTAAATAAAATACACGTAAGTATACAAAATGAACAGATGCTGTTGTTTTAAGAAAAAAAGCAGCCCAAGAGGAATAGGCTAAGGGGAGAGTTATATCATATACAGATTATGATGAATGTGATTGTCATGTATATCTAAAATGTACCAATAAAATCTAATTTTAAAAAACAAAAAACAAAAAAGCAGCCCCAATTCCACTGAACACTGGGTGAGACGTAGAGCTCCTACGAGCTTCAGTTTTCTATTCTTCAAGTGACGGTGCACAAGATGGTTAATGGAGCAGTCCCTCCCCGTGAGGATGAAGATTATTCAAGTCTGTCTTCTTTGGGACCCAATGACACTAGGGCCTCATTAAACTTTGAGAGGATCACCTTATCAGGTGCCATGGCATCATGCTATAATCCCACCTACTCGGGAGGCAGAAGCAGGAAGACCACAAGATCAAGCCCAAGTTGGACAATTTAGCAAGACCCTGTCTCAAGATAAAAGTTAAAAGGGGCTGGGGACACAGCTCAGTGGTAGAACTCTTGCTAGCATGAGATCCTGGGTTCAGTCCCCAGTATCACGAAAAAGAGCGGAGGGCGGCTACTTTACACACACATGCTCGCAACTCCTGGACTCTCAACCAGACATTCTCAATAGGTACGAATGGGTTTATATGTGAACCGGTGGCTTGGCCAAGGCTCTGCAAGTCACAGCCATATGCATATTGACGTTTTTTAGTAAGTGCTGTAGCAAGGGAATCCTGTTCTAGAGGATCACCACAGTCTCACAAACATCCATGACTTCATGATTCTAATAATGCAGACTTTGATACACTGGTGTACTCAGAGGTGCAAGCTCTTGGAATTACTTTTGTCCTTAAGGACGACAGGTTTGGGTTGCTGCGTGGACATACTCAAGTTGTAGTCTGTGTACTTAAAACATGGCAAGGTTACTACTAGCCACCCCCAGATGCACCCACAAATAGTCTATTGAAAGCTCCTTAAGAGGCAAAAACAGCAATCTCAATGATTTTGCATGTTTCATAGTGCCTAATTCAATAACCTTGAAAAATATGCTTTGCATAGCCAAATGCACCAAGAAGCCAGGTGTGGTGGCGCACTCTTGTAATCCCAGCACTCAGGAGGCTGAGGCAGGATGATCACTGAGAGTGCGAGGCCAGCCTGGGCTACAAAGTGAGTTCAAGGCCAGCCTGAACTGCATAGTGAAACCTGATCTCAAAAAGTCAAAAGAAAAAAAAAGGAAATAGATAAGTGGACCAGACAGAGATTGAAAGAAGTTCTAACCAACTAATCTAACAAAAAAATAGGGCTATAAATTCTGGACTCCTTAGGAAATTCAGAAAAGGCTTGTAGAATGAAGAGGACCTTAGATTGGTTTTTCAACGATGGGTGAGAGCAAATACACGGATTTGGGAAGGGGCCCATTACACAAAATAAAAATAAGAAGCCATGGAAAGTGGAGGAAAAAAGAGAAAATGCACAGGCTGAACTAGTGAACTGGGCTGATGAGTGAAGGCATCTAACTCAGGCGTGCACACACAATATGAAGTCAGACGCGGACCCCTGTATTTGCAGTTGAATTCTGACCTATAGACTAAACATAATTAGAAAAAAATGTACTTTAGAAAAAGAACATCAATCAATAATGGGTAAATTTTACTCAAGTATCCAATTAAGAAAGGTCCTTGGCTGGGAATTCAAGAGGCCTCTGTAAGTACATGAGAAGTTCTGAGATGTACATTCTTACGACAAGGAATTCTTTCTTCAAATTTTAAATGAGAATGATCACAAACTGGTAAAGAAACCACAGATTTAAACAAAAATCAAGTCCTTTTAAGACTCATTTGTCAGAGTTTAAGAAAATATAATTTTAAATAAAATATGCTACTACAAAAATGGTATTACTTTTATTCCTAGCTACTTTTCTAGGGCTGAATATAATTTGTGGTACTTAGTACAAAGCATGAAGATACAAAGTCTGATAAATGAGAGGAAAAAAGTTTTTATTTGACAAACTCAATCATATCACATTACATAAGGAGAAATGGGCATTTCATACAACCAAAATAACACTTAAGAAACAGTGTATCCATTTAAAGTCAATAGATTGTGTAAAATATTTCTCACACACTGCAGGAGGTGGGTGACGAACCAGAGATAGTACAATACTGCCCTCTACTGGATTTAACTCTTAAGGATAAACCTAAAAGGACTGACACACTTTTCAAAGGACTTAATGGAGCGCTCTTTCCCCATAAATGTAAATTTAGTCTAATATTAGCATAAGTCCAGAATGGTCACTCTGTAGCAGTTTTAGTGTGGTGTGAAAGTGTAGAGAAATCAATCATGAATATGAAGTAACACCACCACCAACAAAACCCACTAAAGTATTCTTCTTAAAACTAGATAGGCAGGGTCTTGAAGCTACCAAGGTTAACATGTCCTTCCTTCTGTGGATCTCTACCAAGTAGCTGCCCAGACTTGGCTTAAATCCCTTGGTGGTGTAAAACTTACCGTCTCTGACAACAGCCTGTCTTGTTCTGGATAATCCCTGACACATGAAAATTCCCGATTCTATCCCAGCAGTCCTCTAATGCTTCTCTCATAAGGAAGCTCCTCAAGCACATAAGGAAAGCAAATTCACCCCCACTGAATCTTTTCCTCTCCAAATTAAATAACGCAAGTCCCTTCAGCAGTGGCTGGAGGCGAGCTTCAGATGTCTCCACAACAGCGAATGCACCACATCCTCTGTGTATTCTTTATTGCTGTTACAACAAATCCCACAAATTTAGGGGTTTAAAAGAAGAAATGGGCTTGCCGTGGTGTCGCACCCCTATAATCCCAGCACTCAGGAGGCTGAGGCAGCAGGACTGCTGTGAATTCAAGGCCCACCTGGGCTACAAAGTGAGTTCAAGGTCAGCCTGAACTACATAGTGAAACTCTGTCTCAAAAAGGCAAAAACTAAAAATAAAAAACAAAACAAGAAATGTATTCACAGTTTTTTAGGTCACATGTCCAACACAGGTCTCACTGAGCTAACATCAGGTGTCAGTAGAGCTGTATTCGTTCTGAATGCTCTGGGGGTAAACCCATTTCATTACTTTCTCTAGCTTTGAGAGGCCACCCACACTCCTTGGGGCATGGCCTCCTTCCTTCATCTTAAAAATGAGTAATGTTGTGTCTCTCTGATCATTCTTTATATAATCACCTCATCCTCTAATTCTGACTTTGGCTAGGGAAGGCTTTCATTGTCCTTTGTTTTGTTTTTTGAGGCAGGGGCTCACTGTGTAGTCCAGATCAGCCTTGAACTCAGTATGCTGCTCAAGGTAGTCTTGAACTCATTATCCTCCTGCCTCAGCCTCCTGAGGGCTTGAATCATGGGTGTGTACCACCACACCCACCTCAGAGAAGTTATTTTTAATGTCTTGTAATTAGGTTTAAAAACCACCTAGATAATCTAAAATGATCCCATTGTAGCTAACCTTAATCACATCTGCAGAAAGCCTTGTTTAATGTAAGGAAATATATTTTCAAATTCTGAGACTTAGAACTGTATCAAATGCCCTCCCATTTGTTCCTTCTAAAGTGGAAAGCTCCATCTGAACATGGCACTCTAAGAATGGCCAGTGCCATGTAAAAGGCAACTAAGCCAGGTGTGGTGGCTCACTAATCCCAGCACTTGGGAGGCTGAGGCAGGAGGATCACAGCAAGTTCAAGGTCAGCCTGGCCTCATAAGTGAATTCAAAGCCAGCCTTGACTACATACCAAAATCCTGTCTCCAAAACAAAACAGAAAACCTGTCACCTTCCCCACTCCAAATACAGCATGTTATGACTTAAATATGAAATGTCCCCCAAAGAGTCATTATTAAGGGCTTGATCCCTAATTCAGCAACATCCAGCAGCAAGGCTTGTGGAAGGCAGTAGGCCACTGGGCATCAGCGATGAGTCCATAGCTGAATGTGCTGTTAGGACCGGGGCCTCACTGGAGGAAGGAGGCCCAAGGGGTGTAACCCGGAAGCATATGTTCCCACTCCCTTTCTTTCTCTCTCTGTGGTTCTTCCCCTATGCTGCAGTTCTTCATGGCTGCCATGAGATGAACGGTGTTCCTCCATCCGTCCATCATGATCATTCTGCCCTGGAGCCAGCAAGCCATGAGCCAGAGTACCCTTCCCTCCTCCAGGTTGTGTGCGCTGTGTGTTCCAGTCACAATGGCAGAATGCTGACCACACTACACTTCTACTACCTGGACTGAGGCCCAAACAGGTCATGTATATCACATCCCTAATTCTGACAGTATAGTTAGAAACTTGCCATTAATTCTTTACTAACACCTCTTAGCCTTTTCTATATACACAGATTCTAAGCCAACCCTGCCTCATCTTTTACTTGGAAATTGTTTTTTTTAAACCCAAGTAAAGACTTATGGTTACTCCTATTAAATTTCATATTCTTAGATTTTCCCTGTTCAAAATCTTTTGGGATCTTCATGCTAAACACTCCACCTATCTGCTATACTCAAATGTATCATGTATACCTATCATACATGCTCTATCACCACTGACAGAAATTATGAACAAGACAGAGTACTACCTTTTCTCACTGCTGAGACAAAATACCCAACACCCAAAGTTAAAGCAGGAAGGGTTTATTTAGCTCAAAGTTTGTTAAGGTTTCTGTCCATAATTAGCTGGCTCCAAGGCAGGGTGGTGTGGCAGGCAGGGTGGTGTGGCAGACAGCGTCACAGAAGAGGAACAATTTATGGCAGGCAGAAGGTCACAAAACAAGCAAAGGGCTACCCACAGCTCTTCCTACCCCTTGTATCGCATGGAGCATACTCAGGGCAAGTAGCGCTCACATCCTTAATCCTAGTGCCCTCGAGCCTCGCATTGCACCATGGATCCATCTCCACCTCACAGCCTCTACATTCCGGCCACCTCCGAGAAAGCCCCACCTGTGTCTGCATGAGGCTTTGGGGGCTTCTAAACATAAGGTGTAACAAGGATAAGAAACCTCCCTGAAGTTCAGGGACTTGAACCTCACTACATACATGAATCATTAAGGAGCTCCTATTCCCCGCCTCTGATGACTGAGGAAGATGGTGATTTGGGAGGTATGGAACAAGGCCCACCAATCTATTTTCAACATCTTTCCCCAAATAAGTCTCACAAGGCTGACCTTCAGGCTACATTTGCAAAAACACTGTCCACTTTGGTACTAGTTACTAGTCAACTCTGTGTGAGTATGATCACTCTGGTACAATCCAACCATCTTCTGGTTCTGCCATGTTTCCTGTCACTTTCAGGAAGTTATCACGGGAAAAAAGTTTGGCCAAATGACTTGGTGAAATCTCAGTATACTAGTGCTACTATACGTCTCTGTTCTACCAGCTCTGCCAGCCTGTAAAAGGAAGACATGATGCAGATATGATTTGCTCTTAGTGAATCCGTTCTATGTTGGCAACCAATTCTTCCTTAGGTTCAGTGCCCCAAACTCACTCCTTCTTGATCTAGACTCTTGCCAGGGTTTCAGGGTCAAGTTCACCAGTTGCTATAACAGAACAACTCTGTTCATCTTTGGACAACTGGAACTGCCCTGATCTGTCTCAAGCCATCTGGAACATCTGCTATCTTTTAAAAGCACCCCAAGACTATGGACAGTTGCGTTTCTTCTGAATCTATCTTGGAATATAACTCACCTGAGCCTGAACAACTTGAATCCATTTTTAAAAAGCTTCACCTTACCAATGGTCATTCTACCCTTTGCAATATGAAGATCAATTTTCCTTGACAGAAAGAACAGAAACAAAGTAGGTTTTCCAGACTCCTGCTTTCTCTACACCACCCACCAGCAGTACACCATCAGTTTCAAATAGCAAATCCATCTTCTTTCTCATCTTTTTCGTGTACTAAACATAATGTAAGCCCCCAAATCGTTCTTAGTAACCCTTGCAGGCTTCTATTCATTAGTGCCTTTAGTTTTCCAGTTGCTACTGGAGATAGAGCTAAGCCTCCTTCTTACATTTGCACACGTTTGACCTCACTTTTCGTGAATTTCTTTTTCAAGACTGATCTCAGGTTTACAAAAAACTTAACTTTTGGATTTGGGTGATAATTAAACAGGGGTTCATCAGGATAGCTGTACCATTTTTAAATTTTTTCATAATAAAAAATCAAGTAAACACATAAATAGAAATATTTATGTAAACACACAGAGAGAACACAGATCTCCCATTTATATTTATGGGGATGTATTTTTCCCCTAAACTTTCTTTTTTTGGTGGAGATAATCTGATTTAGGTTGAAGTCTTAATTATTCATTCTCTAAACTTCCTAATCTTTATAATTTATCTTTTTGCCCAGATTTCTGTGCCGTTTTTCTTCATTTGTACTATTTGAAATTTACCTCTCAAAAGTCTACAATATATTCTAATTCTCCTGTTCTTTCTTCCTTTCCGGAATAAAAATTTTAAAAACTTACTTATTCTCCTTTAGGGCAGTGGTTCACAAATTCCCGGGCCCCTCCTTACCTACTGTATTAGAATCCTGGGAAGATTCCTGGGAAATTCTCCAAATAAATCATATACACATGAAGGTTCGAGAAGAACCTACTTTAGGGGAAGTAACCATTCCAGTCCAAAACGGTGTAAGATACTGCACCCTTAGCCAAATACCACTCCCACCAGGCGCCTGGAACCTGGCAGCCCCGCACACTGCTGCATCGCCAACGTTTATGACTGTCTCCCATGCGTGGCTAACGCTGCCACCTCCGCGCAGGCAGCAAACAAGCACTCCCACTGCTTTACTTTCATCTCTTGCTCTTGGTCTGCGTTTGATGATGCTCGCCTTTCTTCCACTTTCAGGATCTCAATTTTCTATTTTTCTATGTAGTTATCTTTCCTTTTAACAAAATTGAGTTTTGTTTCATTTTGTTTGAGACAGGGTCTCATTATGCAGTTCAGGCTGGCCTTGAGCTCTCTTTATAGCCCAGGCTGGCCACAAACTCACAGTGATCCTCCTGTTTCAGCTTCCTGAGTACTGGGATTACTGGTGTGCACCACTATGCCTGGTCTGAATAATTCTTCTTCTAAATGAATGGATAAAAATGCTACCCAGTAAAATAAATAAAAATAATAAAACACGACACCTTATACCATGGAAATTTTCCAGTACATGGAAAAGTCATATATTTCTGCTAAAATAGTTTACTTGTTAGAATAGTTATAAAAAGTACAGTTTAAGCAGAGTAATTTTATTTTTAAAAACAGTATCTTTTTTTCTGATAAGAAATATAAATATGTCAGTATTCAATAAATAATATTAATATTGCTAATATGTGACAAAAATTTTTAATGTAAAAATAAAAACTGTGAAAGGAAAGGCTTGATGGTAAGCTATATAACCACATTTGGGGTGGAGCTGTTTTTTGTTTTTTAGGTTTTTGTTTTTTGCTTTTTGGTACTGGGAATTGAACTTGGAACTTTATGCTTGCCAGGCAGGCCTGATTCCACTGAGCTATATTCTCACCAGCTCCTATAACACATTTGGAAAATATACTTCTAAATCCTATTTTTGTTCATTCACACACTAACTTTCATGAGTTGCTTAACTTTTAGAGGTCCATTTTCACCAAAGTTGAACCTAAATGGAATAAAATATAACACTCTAGTGATGCTTCAGGATTCTGATAGGAAAGATACCTCAAAAATGTAAAAGGTTATGCTTAGAACCCATGGATGCAATTTGAGATTACAGAATTTTTTTATATTTCATTTTATGGTATTTTATTTTATTTTTTTGGCACTAGGAATAAAATTCAAGACCTTGTGCTTGCCAAGCAGGTGCTTGTATTGCTGAGCTATATCCCCAGCCTCATTTTACAGTATGAACAAAGATAGTTTTATGTTTATCTTTTCACTTAACAAACAAAAACAGTTAAAGTAAACATGAGGCTATTTCTCTCTCCTTTATCATTGACTATAAGAAAAGCTACTTTTTATATTTTACTCTGGAGAGTAAGAAAGTTCCTCATAACTGAAATGCTCCTATCCTAGGACTACTATAAAAATATTCGTATCTGCTTAAAAGCTCTCTGGAATTCTGGCCAAATCACTTTCTCTGACACCCACGCCTCACTCACAGTTAATGCTCAGTAAATATCTGCCATTGAATGTGCATCTTTTAAAAATACTGTATAGAGGCTGGAGTTGGAACAAGTGTTTAACATTTGGATAAGCCCTGGGTTTGCTTGGGAGGATGAAGCAGGAGGACCACTGTGAGTTCAAGGTCAACCTGGATTACCAATGAGTACAAGGCCTACCTGAACTATACAGCAAGATCTTGTCTCAAAAACAGAAGCAAAACCACGCATGGTGGCGCACACCTATAATCCCAGCACTTGGGAGGCTGAGGCAGGAGGATCATTGCAAGTTCAAGGTCAGCCTGGGCTACCAAGTGAGCTCAAGGGCAGCCTGAACTGCATAGTAAGACCCTGTCTCAAAAAGGCAAAAAAAAAAAAAAAAGCAAAAAGGAAGATGGGACCAGTGGAAAGCTCTGGGTTAGATCCCAAGCACCAAAACAAAAGAAAAAAACCAGGTAGTTCTGGGATTAATGAACTAACTGGAACTAATAATCCCTTTTTCATCCATTTACTTAACAAGCATTTGGTGAGCAGCTATAAACTGCTCCAATCATTCAATGAATACACAAATAGAAAAAAAAATAGGATTTCTATGTGCCTGTGCTTTGAGACATTCCCAGTGTGCATTTCACATGTGTGTGCAAATGATCTTACCTCTCTGACCGACACCTGTGGCGGGAAAGAGACTGAAAACACCAAGTTGGTGAATTCAAATCCAGAGGCCTCGACTTCGTGGCATACCTATAAAAGGACCACAGTTACGAAAATCCCCACAAGCTGCTGAAAATATTACTCTTATCTTCAGGAGATAACATTACAAAACTTCCAGACTTTCTCCTTTGAGGGTTGAGAATGTAGCTCAATAGTAGGGTACTTGCTAGCATGCACCAGGCCCTGGGTTCCATTCCCAGCACCACAAAATAAAACAAAACATCCCTTTCACAAATGTCTTGTATTTGCTCACTATGACCCAAAAAACTAATATCATAAGGTATGAAAATAGCCAGAACTGACACCAGCAAAATAATCTGAGTGTCCAAATAGTTTTCTATTAAGTCACCTCATAATTTTTAAGTGTTTTCAAAGAAAAGGAAATCAAATATAGCTTTCTTCACTACAGGAAACCAAAGGCAATTCTACAGCCAGCCATTTACTTTTTACAAAGCTGTAACATTTATCTTTTCTAGGTGATTACAGGAAAGACTTTTAACTCTTATGATGCTAAAGAGCAAGAGGAAAATAAACTGCTATATTTTTCTTCAGCTGAGTAACACTCATGACTGAAATACATGGACACAGTTCATTAATTTTCAGATATGTTGACACAAAGGAATGTCAGAGTAGCAGGCTTCTGTCTGTGTTTTTAAATTAAGAAAACATTTTAATGATTCACTGGTATGAAACAAGTTGAAATGAGAGGTACTGTTCCTTTCCGTACAAGAATTCCAAGCCTTAGAACTGTAACTCTCTACATAATTATACCTATCATAATAAATTATTTATTTACCTTTTTAATGAACTCTTTCTCACAGAATTCTTGCAGAATTCCGAGACAAACATTGCACACAGCTAAGTCTGAGTTCCTGGAACCCACGCTTCCGGCCCTCACAGCAGAGGCCCCGCCCTCTCCATTTTGGCTCAGATCCTCAGTCCCATCTTCCAACCCCTGGAGCTTAATTTTCTTGGGAGGCGGATTTGGAATTTCCAAAATTAATTCATCGTTTTCAGTTGCCAAAAATTTCTGTAGATCATGGAGCAACTCCTGAAAAAGTAACAAAAGAAAAAGCAATCACCCTTGTATCTAGATAAAATGAAGCAGGAAAACGAAAATTCTGACCCATTAGAGGCTTGTACAGCACTGACTTATATAAATTCTGAAACAATCAGTTTGTTTTGGTGGCCAGCATTAGCTGTGTAAGAAATTCAAGAGACTTAACTAATTCCCATTACATATGTGTGAATATTTTCTTAAAAAAGTTCCATGTATCAGTGATGCTAAAATCCTCAATCTTAGGGAGAAATGCTCCATTAACAAATTTATTAATTTGGTTTGTACTTCTATTGTGAGGGCTATTTGCTTGTTAATTTCAGTAAAACAAACTTTCATTCTAATTAACATATTAAAATACAAACGGGGCTGGGAATGCAGCACAGAGGTAGAACACCTGCTTGGCATGCGGGAAGCCCTGGGCTTAAACCTTAGCCCTGCAAAAAGAGGAAAAAAAAGTAAAAGTGAATTTCCATCCTTGCTAAACTATTTAACAATCTCCTAACCACTAAAACCTCATAAATATTTGTTTAACATGAAATTTCATTGTTTAGACAAAGAATATAAATCTATTAAGTAAAAATCATTTTAAGGCAATGTAATACACAAAGTGCACAGATACTAGCAGTGCTGAAATTTGGCACCCAAATTACAAATGATTTATACACATTAATTAAAAGAAGCCCTCTACTATATTCTGGATTGTGTAACTTCTGTCATTCTTGTATAAGAATACAAAAGCTGGCACTACTTTGAAAATATTCTATTCATCTAAACAGTCAAAGGACTTCTCCTCCTATTTCCAAATTAGAGTTTTTATTACTCAGTTGAATATCTTTTTGAAATTCATTTATATTATACTGACTCAAAAGGAAAAAAAAACTTTCAAAAAATTTAATTCATTTTATTAAGACATTTAGGTCTTCTACATATACAGCTAATTATGAACCACATAAATGTTTATTATTGCATAATTCCTGTAACGTCAGTATAACATAGTACATATATGCGCACATGTATATATTTAGTAATGTGAATGGAACAGATCAAAATTTAAGGATAAAGTCTTCAAATGTTTTTGCTATCTTTATTTACACAAAATGTTACAAATTATAACTGGTAACTGTCTCTGTATAATACACATTTTTAATCTTACAGCATGGGTATAGAATAATAGACTGTAATATGTCTTTAAAAATAGGCCAGGCATTGTGGTGCATTACTATAATCCCAGAATTTGGGATGCTGAGGCAGGAGGATTGTTGCGAGTTCAAGGCCAGCCTGGGCTGCATAGTGAGTTCAAGTCCAGCTTGGACTACAGAGTGACAGTCTGTCTCAAAAAAAGTAAAAATATAAGGTGCCAGGCATGGTGATGCATGCCTGTAATGCCAGCACTCGGGGGGCTGAGATAAGAGGATCACTGAGCTCGAGGCCAGCTTGGGCTACTTGGCAAGACCTTGTCTCCAAGAAAAAAAATGTACGTTTCCATCAATAATGGACTGCATACATGAACAAGGGCCCCTTAAGAGTCTACAGCCTAGTGACATAAAAGCCGTATTAGTTTAAGTCCACTCTGATGTTCACACAACCCCAAAATCACCTCCGGACGCCTTTCTTAGAAAACACCCCCTTCATGAAGTGATGCCTGACTAGACTATGTATAAACACAAATGGTGGCGAGGCCTGCATCTCAGCAGTAGAACGGTCGCCTACCATCTGGGAGGCCCTGAATTCAAACACGGGTACCGGAAACACAAAAAAAGTGCAGACGGTAACACAGGGCAAGGAAAAAGCCGACCAGAGCCACAATGTTGCCACTTGCTGGAAGAGATCGGGACTATCACTGCCTCCCCGTTATGCCTTAGTGACACCTGGTGACACTCTGTCTAGGTGCTTGTGAGGAAAGGTCCACACAATGTACCAGGGAATTCCTTCACAAAGAACCCGCTACACTAAAGGTCAGGTATAATCACTTCACAAGCAACTTACATTCCTGAGATTAATTTTTAAGGTAATGGCAGTTCCAAAATTATCATTAATTTTTAAGGTAATGGCAGTTCCAAATTATTATCAGTAATTATTTCACTATAGTTTTTTTATTTAATCAAGGGTTACAGATACTTGTCTTTGAAGGTACAAATATTTATTTTTAAAATACAGAAGACCATATTTAATTTTAAAAAGTGGAAATACCTTGTACGGAAGTCTGTAAGGTGCATGAAAATCCACACCACAGAATCGGAAGATACACCTTGGACAGGTGCCAGTACTGAGCAACAGCTGGGCCACCAGCTTGTTTTCTTCAGTCAGTGGGAACATGCTGAGCACGATAACTAGAAAAGATGAAAAGCTGATGAGCAGCTTCTTGGCTTTACTGTCACCCACAAACATGTCGTCACCCTTAGGGATTAAAATCTAGCTGGCACACACGTGTGCGTGGTGTGTGTACACGTGGTATGTGCATATGGGGTGTGTGTGTGTGGTGCGTGTGTGTGTGTGTGTGTGTGTGTTTTCAGTACTGGTGATTGAACCCAGGACCTTCAGACTCAGCTGCAGCCCCAGTCCTTTTTAAATTCTGAGACAGGGGGCTTGGGGATATAGCTCAGTGGAATAAGCGCCTGCCTAGCAAGCGCAAGGTCCTGAGTTCGATCCCCAGTACCGCCAAAAAAATAAATAAATAAATAAAAATAAATTCTGAGACAGGGTCTCACTAAGTCACTACAGTGCCCAGGATGGGCTTGAACTTACAATCCTCTTCAGCCTCACCTTAGCAGAGTGCTGAGATTACAAGTATGTGCCACCACACGTGGCTTAATGCCTTTTTCATTATATGCCTGAAGTATGCATTTGAAGGAAGTTCGTGGGTCAAGCAGCCAGGTATGAGCAATGTGTATCTGTACTCCCAGCTACTCAGGGGGCTGAGGCAGGAGGATCACTTGAGCCCACAAGTTCCATTCCAGCCTGGGCAGGAGAGTGAAATCTCATCTCAAAAAACAGATGAATCAGGTAAAAGTCTCTAAATGTGAAGGAATTTAGTTTGCTATCCTGGATTATGCTAAGGTACAACAATACAACACAATTGGTCCAAAAATTAAGAACGGTTGCTTCTTAGGAAAGATGAAAACAAGAGTGAAATCTTACGTTTAATTTTGTAGCCCTCAGTATTGTTTGAGTACAGAGTAGCTAACTCATTAAATTTTTCCTGCTAGAGATTAAAAATGAGTTTGCTGAAAAAAAATCTTTGCTAGAAAAGATCAGCAAATGGCCATAACGTGGCCAGTCTCAATGATAGTTTAGTAGTCAGACATTTAAAATAGTCCAAGTTATCAGTAGGTCAAAAATATCAACTGCACTTTGACAATATGGTAAGTAGTAACCATTAGCAAAACGAGAAAAATCTTGAGCCACCTACAAGTAAAACCTCCAACAGAATTTAACAAAATATTCGAGAATAATTATCTGCCTAAAATGTTACCAAATTTTTCAATTTGAACAAACTGAACAAGAAAAAAAAATACTTTGTGGAGAATGGAGGAAATCAAATATAACTCTTCTGTGGCAAGGAAGGAAGAATACTAAATATTCAAATTACCTAATCACTCCTCATTTTGCAAAAATAGGTCTGATTAGAGAATTATTCCACATTAATTTAAATAATAATTTTGCAAAAATAGGTCTGATTAGAGAATTATTCCACATTAATTTAAATAATAAACTATTATATTTCATAAATCAATAATTGCACAGTAGTGTTGTGGAATGGTAGAAATGTACTCATATAGATACAAGACAGCAGCACCTTTCAATTTGTGCAAGTTCATACTTCAAATGAACTTGCTTAAAATTCATGGAAGAGCGAAGCTCTTACCAACAGTTTATCTGTAGATATGATTCTTACAGTCCGTCTGTGCTTTCCAACCCTTAAACTCACAATTTACTTGTAAGTTACTAAATCATTGGGGCCACTTAAGAGAAACACATCTTTGACACAAAATACTGAGAAAGATATACATATATAAATATATACACATATATATAGTTCCACAGACTTCTTCACCATAAACATCAACTCAATAGTCAATACTACAAGAAAAGATGGGCTGGGTTCTAATTTGTTTGTGTGAAGGTTTTAACAGTAGAGCAAAAGAAGAAAGCCACCCTTGTCTGGACACACCAGTGAGAACTTTCAGATGCCAGGATTAGGAAACAGTGTTGCTGGCTCCAGAGTATTTCCAAGCAAGTACATAAATACGAGCGAGCGCACCCTCTAAATAATGAGATCTGTGTGGTCAAGTCATTATTTATGAATCCCTTCCCTCACACTTAATCTGCTAGTTTGATGCTGAGAAGAGATTAGGATCCTGCAAGGGGCTGAATGTCAGGGTTTAATGCACACCCCCGCTGGGTGTGGAAGCCCACCCTTGTAATCCCAGCACCCAGGAACTTGAGGCAGGAGGATCACCGAGGTTGAGGCAAGAGGATTACCCCAAATTTGAGGTCAAAGCCAGGCGTAGTGGCGCACGCCTGTAATCCCAGCATTTGGGAGGCTGAGGCAGGAGGATCGTTGCAAGTTCGAGACCAGCCTGGGATACAAAGTGAGCTCAAGGCCAGCTTGAACTGCATGGCAAGACCCTGTCTCAAAAAGACAAAACAAAACAAAACAAAACAACAAATTTGAGGCCAGCCAGGGCTATATGAGTAAACTGAAGGCCAGCCTCAACTACACAGCAAGACCCTGTCTCAAAGAAACCAAAATAAATTTTTAAAAATCTTAATAATAAAGCGCATACCCTGCACCACTCCCCTCACAGAGAAACTGTGACTTAATCTCTTCCCCCCTTCCTCCTCTCTGCTTTTCTCTACCTCCCCTGCTCTCTCCCTTCCCCTCTCCTCCTCTGTGGGTGGGGCATGGCTCTGGGCATGGAACCCACAGCTTTTCCACACTAAGCTTGATCCCCAACCCTTTTTCTTTTTTAAAATAGGATCTCGCCAAATTAATTGCAAAGGCTGAGCGGGAATTTTCACTTCTTCTGCCTCAGCCTCCGGAGATTACATGCATGTGCCATTGGGCTCAGCTAATCTTTTAGATTATGAAATTATTTTTTCTCCTCCTTGCCATTAGTTAACGTTCAACATTTTATTTAATTCAGAATTAATATTTAATTTAAAGAGAAACAAATACAACTTCCAATAAACAAATCAATAAATGCTGTAAAAGGTCCCTCTGTAGGGAAGCTTTTCCTGGGAACTTAAATAGCTACACTCAAATTTTATGTTCTCTTTCCTGAGGCTTACCTGAATGTTATTTCTCCAGCAGTAGGTTCACTAGAATAAAGGTATCATGCAAAGTCAAAAACAACACATAAGGATCTCCTGGCTGTGAGAAGTTCCCAAACCTGTTCAGAGTTACCAAATCTCCTGTCCCGAGTATTTTGAATTTTAAAAAAAAATCTCAAACCTTCTTGAGTGTATGTGTGTGTAATAATTACAGCTACATATTATCAATCATTTTCACATAGCAATAACATTGCCTCTTCTAAATCACGTTAATAGTAAAAGGTGAAAATATGCCTTAATTTTGTTTGCTTCACCTTGATGCAATGAAATTACAGGACTTCATAAAGAAATCGTTGTTCTGTTATTAGATTTATTATTTTTGAAAGCAAGCCCTGAGACAGGTATCTCACGCTGTCAGTTTTCCAGCGCCATTTGCCCCTGTTAAAAGATTTCTGCTCTTCGCGTGTTCGTTTTACAAAGAAATCTGGATCAAGTTGCATCAGCTCTGCCTCTCACTTGTCCCTAAGCGATCCGGCCAAATCTCGTCACTAATCAACCATAACTAGCCCAGTCTCTGGGCTAAGTGGTAGAGGGAAGATTTTTCACCTTTCAGACAATTACGGAAACCATTCCCACCAAAATGACCAGAGTGAATCTGACACCGTGAGACCTTTTAAAGTCCATTTCCACACGCGCGGATGTCATTCCTCCCCGGGCGTGGGGCCTGGGCGCGGATTTCCAGGGTCGGAGGTACCCAGAACTTCAACGGGTACAAAGTCAGCTTTGGAATCCTATCCTGACTCTTGGAAAGTTCATCCCAAAATCTATCCTGAGTCTCCGTTCTGGCCAAGCAAGACCTTACCCTCTTTGATCAAGAAACCTCCCACTCACGCCTCCAGGCTAGTAAAGCCGCACCCGCAATAGAGAAAAGATTCCCTCCTGTCACACCCATCTTGCACCCAATCTGCGACCCCTCCCTTAAAAACCTGTCTTACCTTCTCCGGAGCTGCTGGAGCCTGGGATTTAACCCCTTCTGCGTCTCAGAGCGATCGGGGAAGACTAAAGACAACGCACCTATTGCGTCTTGCAATTCTGTTCCCCTAGGAAACGAGAACTACAGAACAAAAGGGCTACCCTCCCGAGAGGAATGAGTAACCTCCCCCGCTTGTAAGGAAATCTCAAAAAGTGCCGAGTTTCCAACCTCACACCCCAGCTTCCCTGCGAGCGCCAGCGCGCAGAGTGCCTAAGCCCCAGGAGGAGAGGAGTAGTTCCAGAGAGGCCTACTCAAGGCACGCAGTGTCTAGGACATTGTAGCTGCCGCCAGAAATATCGATGAGCCCTTACCCTCAGGTTTAGCACCGAAACAGCCTAGGGCAACTAAGAAAAGACTATTTCCTCTGTGAATTCTGGTACCCGCTCGCCCTGTAGCCTCAGCTGGAAAAATACCATAAACTGCGACCTGAGTGGCGGGAGCGGGCAGGTGGAGGGTTCGGCGCTCCTCCCACTGCGCCTGGCCGACCGCGGTGCACCGCCGAAGCAGTCCGGGCCGCCGCGGGAGCCGAGTGGAGGCCGAGAGATGGCGTCCCAGCCGCCGCCGCCGCCGAAACCCTGGGAGACCCGCCGAATTCTGGGGGCCGGGCCGGGACCGGGGCCTGGCCCCACTTTCCAGTGAGTATGGGGTTCTTCAAGGCGCGAATCCGGGCGGCCGGAGCGGGGACTTAGCAGCGGGCAGTTGAGGCCGTTACCCGGGAGGCTGTCGCGCCGGGGCGCCGCAGCCAGTTCCCACCCTGGGTAGGGGCGCGGTGGCGTTGGGGTCCGCACGCCTAGGAGGCGCTTTCGTTACGATGGTCGTTTCCTGTCCGCTGAGGGCGTTTCTCCGGGAGCTTTTGGGCGCCTGTCTGGGTGCAAGTGCTTGCAAGAAAAGGGGGCGGCTTCTTCTCCGTTTCTGGGTGCGGGACCCTGGCAGAACTGCCTGACCAGTCCGCTCGGCCTGTAGTAGTGGAGAGCGTTTGCCTGGTCCGGTGAAAGAGCAAAAGTCATTCGTACAAGCTGTTTACAAACTCAAACTCCCGAGAAGTTGGTGAAAGCCCAAGAGGTCACTTTTACGCAATTGGATCTCGAGCCGATACACTTGGCGTGATTTTCAAGCATAATTTAGCAGATGTTTCTGACTGAGATTTGTAGAAGCTGCTCCAAAACAGTAGCTCTAAATCTGTGGATGATCCATAAATAGCACAGTTACCTAAATTATTTATTTATCTATTTATTTTGGAGATAGAGTCTCCCAGTGTAATTCAGGCTGGCTTTGAACTCACTCTGATCCTCCTGCCTCAGCCTCCCTAGTGCTGGGATTACAAGTGTGCGCCGTACCTGGGTAATAACTGCGTAATTTAATAATGATAGATACATAAGTAATAAGCTTTAATTATGCTGCTAAACTGGGGCAACACTTTCTGCCACCTTTTTAATGAATGATTCTGATTCTCCCCCGCCCCAGACTTTGTTGGAAGAGAAGGATTTGTGTGTGCATCTGTTAGAGTTTTGTTTATGTAAAGTTGATCATTTTCTCAGTTTTTTTATTACAAGTTTTAAAATACACATATAGACTGGTATAGGGTAAGATAATACCTGTGTATTCACCCTAAGAAATAATGTTTGTGCCCTCCCACCCTTCTCACCCAGTGATACTTGCTGTCCCCCTTTGGTGTTCAGTATGAATTTAAGTTTGTTGTTTTTAATATATAATCTAAAGTTGTAAAACATACTAAACAGTCATATATTTTCTAGATTCGTTTTTACTGTTTCCTACTTTTCTACTGACTTTCTTGCTTATCGATATTTGTAAGAGTATTTACTTACCTTTTTGAGACAGAGTCTTGACTGTGTAGTGCAGACTGGTCTTAAAAAGTGCTATTGTAAGTGAGACTCAAATTCAAGATCCTCTTGCCTCAGCCTTGCGTGCGCCACCATACCTGGCTCAAGAGTACTTATATACTTATACTTTTGTCTTAAATAAATCACTTCTACCTAGGTTAGAAAAAATTTTCTCCATGTTTCTGTAGTACTAGAGATTGAAGCCATCACCTCAGACATGCTAGGCAATTACTCTTTCATGAGCTACATACCCCGCCTATTTTTTTTTTTTTTTAATATTTTGAGACAGGATCTTAACTAAATTGCTGGGTGGACCCTCAAGCTTCGGGTCCTCCCGCTCAGCCTCCCTGGTAGCTGAGATTATAGGCAAGCACCACCACTTTTAGCTTGTTTTTTCTTAAATGTTCTGATTTTCTCCTTCCAATCTTTAATTCACCGAGAAGTGACTTTGATGTACCAAAGTCAGTGTGAAGTAGAACATTTAATTTTTTCCATGTGGATAAGTAATCATCCCAGAATTATTTATTAATATGTTCCATCTTAGTTTACGATGCCATCTATCCCATATCAGGGTTTCCTAAATACGTGGTTCTGCCTTGGGAGACGTTTTGACTTGTTCTACTGATCTGTCTGTCCTTTCGGTAGTACCATACTGTCTTAAGTTACAGAGCTTCATATTTTTTTGAGACTGGTCTCACTTATTGCTCAGGCTGAGGACAAACTCCTGCGTTCATGTAGATAATCCTGTTATTTACAGACAAGCCAGTAGAGTCGGTCCGTGTCATTCCTTGTGTTGGTGCTGAGATATCTGCTCTTCGTTTTCACTACATAATGGGTCACACTTCTCACTACCTTGCTCAGATTTCTATTAGGAAGAAGTGGAACATCGTAGGCCTGGCTTTGCTGAATCTATTCAGTGATACATATTGTCCTTTAAATATGGAAGTGTGGCTTATTGCATTAGCTTTCTAATGATGGATTAGCTTGCATATCTGGATGAACTCTGCTTGCTTCTGATTGTTTAAATGTGCAATCCCGGAATCTATTTTGTTACTTTAATATGTTTGCATATATGTTCCTAGGTGAAATTGAAGGTTACTTTCTTTGTACTATTCTGTTTTTATATTAAGATGTCATAGTCTGAGAAATTTATCTCTAGCTTTTATTCCTTTATAAGTTGTCTTCTCCTTCTTAGTCTTTAAGATTTTATATACCTTAAACCTCAGTAGCTTTATTGTGCTGTGTTGGATATAAATATACATGTTCTTTTCATTATTAGCCACAGTGTTTAAGGATTCATATTTTTCTTTAATTCAGAAAAGTCCTTATCAATCATACCTTTAAATGTTATTTAGGTACTTTTTTCTGTCTTGTCTGTTAAAGATTATGTCAATATCAGGAATAGTTTCTCCTAAAGGGACAATATCATACTGTCCTTTGTACTACAGAGACATTTATTGTTTAGTTAGCAGTAAGTCCAGAGACCTGCTGTTTCAAAGTTATCGTCAACAGACCTAAATTTTTCTTGGCTTCCTTTTTTCGGTCAACTTTCTGAAGGGTTCAGCTATCCTTGTCTTATTCATACTCAAAAAAAACTTTGTTTTTTTTCCTCCAGTCTGGTTGCTTTTAAGATACCCTTATTTTTGGTTTTTGGTAATTATACTCTTTGGGGCTTTCGTATGTTTTTATGTTATTTTGTATAGAATTTATTAGGATACTTAAATCTGGCCTTGATGCCTTTTATTTCAGAAAAGTTTTAGCCATCGTCCCTTCAAATGTTGCTTCTGCCTGTCTCTTCACGCCTTTAAGCTAAGATTACATATATGTCAATCATATGTGCTGCAGCCTATAACCAACCAACCATTGTTTCGTGAGGGTTTTAGGAGGAAGTTTTCTGTTTGTTGGTTGGGGCTTTTTGTTTTAGAATTTCCATTTAATCCTACTTTATGATTTCTTTTATCTGCTGAAAAAATCTCAATTACCTCTTTTTTTAACAGTGAGCACAGTTTCTATAGTCCGTCCAGTCACTACGTTTTCCAGACCTTCTGTCAAGTTCTTCACATTGTCTGATTGTGCTCCTTTGTTAGAACGTGTGATTTTGTCATCATAGAGGTCCAGTGTTTTTTTGTTTTGTTTTGGTTTTTTTGTTTTGTCTTTTTGAGACAGGGTCTCACTAAGCAGTTCAGGCTGGCCTTCAGCTCCCTTTGTAGCCCAGGCTGGTCTCAAACTCATAACAATCCTCCTGTCTCAGCCTCCCACACCCGGTTAGGTCCAATTATTTTTAATGGGAGCTAGACATGGTATATAGAGAACTTACGGTAATTTGAATACCTAGGGAGGTATCTTCCCTTGAGAGACTTTTGACCCTAGCAGTCTAGGATACTTTAATCCAATTGAGAGTTAAGCTGATTTGAAACTGTTCTTTTTAGGGCCAGTCTATTTCTTGTTAACCTTTGTACGCTTACTTCTAGTGGATGGCCCTTAAAGTTCCTAGCTGAAGTGCCGTGCTTACTGCAATCTCCAGAGTTCAAAACTCTAGCCTGTCTCCTTATCCCAGGGAGTTTGTTAAAAGCTCCGCCCTCTTTGTAATCCTGTCTGCCATCTCTTCCTGAATTGGCCCTGGAGAAACATTGCAAAATGTGGGACTGGTTTTTTTTTTTTCTTGTAGATCTTGACTCTAAAATTACTTAATCCTGGGTGTGGTGGCTCATGCCTATAATCTCAGCCCTGGGGAGGCTGAGGCAGAAGGATCTCTTCAAGTTCAAGGCCAGCCTAGGCTGTATAATGAGTTCAAGGGCTGCCTAGACTACGTGGCAAGACCTTGTCTCAAAAAACAAGTAAAAGAATAAAAATAAAACTATTTGCCGGGCATGGTGGCACACGCCTGTAATCCCAGCACTGGGAAGGCTGAAGCAGGAGGGTTGCCACGAGTTTAAGGCCAGCCTGAGCTACATAGTGAATTCAAGGCCTGCCTGAACTACATGGTGAGACCCTGTTAGAAAGCACTATGTTTGGCTGCTTGGTCAGATAAGGTCTGTAACTTAATCTGTTGGCAGCAAATTTTTATAATATCTGTTTAGAAATTAAAGTATCATGGCCTAATTTCCAACCTCAGACAAGCTAATTCCATTTGTTTTTATTATTTCCTAGTAGTCTGAGTCCTGTTACTGCCTGATTAATAGACCCAGAATTAGTAAGCCTGTAGCATTAGCCTTCTTTCCAATTTATATTTCTTTTTAGCTTCTGTTCCACAAATGTTAATTTTGCATTAAATCTAGATATGATATCTAGGTATTCATCAGAGCCTGAATATGCTGCACCATTTGGCAGTCTGCTAACACTCTTTCAAACTTTGCTCCATTTTTTAAAATACTGGATTCAATAAAAAAAAAAACGTAAGAATTCTAGTAGCTTGTCTGCAATATTATCATCCAAGGCTAAGTTAAAGCTTTTTTAGCGTAAGTTAGAAAATTGCCATTTTGTAGTTACATGTATAATACTAGGCAAAGATCATGAATGGATTTTAAACCAGAAGCTAAACAAAGGAATAGAATAATTGTGGGGCCATAGTGCCATCCCACAGATCAGGATCCCAAACCCCTTGTTAGGAACCAGGCCATATGGTAGTGTTACAGTTTGTATCTGTATGTCCCCCAAAAGCTTCTTGCATGGCGGTGGGGAGCTCTTCAAAGGTGGCTGAGTTTGTGATGAGTATGGTCCAGGGCTAGGATCAGGGGTGGGAGTGCTACCTCCGCTCCCGGCCAGGTAGCCTGCATACAGTGTAAAGGGCAGGCAGAGGCTTGTCCCTTTACGCTCTCTTGTTGCTTTTGCTGTCTTCCACTGCCATGAACTATGGCCCCTCTGTCATGTGCCACCCTGCCTTGGAGCCAGCTGCTTATGGACTGAAAATTCAACAAACTGTGAGCTAAATAAACCTTTCTGCCTTTAACTTTGGGTGTCAGCCAGGTATGGTGACACACTCCTGTAATCCCAGCATTCAGGAGGCCAAGGCAGGAGGCTCAGCATTGGTTTGAGGCCAGCCTGGGCTACATAAGTGAACTCAAGGCCAGCCTGCACTACATAGTGAGACCCTGTCTCAGGGAAAAAAAAAAACAACTTTGGGTGTCAGGTATTTTGTTTCAGCAATGAGAAAAGTAACTAAGACAGGCAGGAACTGAGTGATGGGCAGGTAGTGAGCAGTGGGTGAACAAGCAAAGCTTCCCCTGTAACTTCCCATGGCTTGCCCTAGTGCCTGGGCTCAATCTGCCAGAGCAGCAGTGGCATTAGGTGCTCATAGGAGCATAAACCCTACCATGAGCTGGGTGTGGTGGTGCACACCTGTAATTCCAGCACTAGGGAAGCTGAGGCAGGAGGATCGTTGTGAGTTCAAGACCAGCCTGGGCTACAAAGTGAGCTCAAGGCCAGACTGAACTGCATAGTGAGACCCTGTCTCAAAAAGACAAAAAAAAAAACAATCCTACTGCGAACTGCACATGCAAGGGAATACCTTTTTTTTTCTGTCTTTTTGAGACAGAGTCTTGCTATGCAGTTAAGGCCAGCCTTGAGCTTACTTTGTAGCCCAAGCTGGTCTCAAGCTCACAAACTCAAAACAATCCTCCTGCCTCAGCCACCCGTGTTGGGATTATAGGTGTGCACCACCCCACCTGGCAACGTTGTACTTCTTATGAGACTCTAATCCTAAAATCACCCTTCTCGATCCATGGAAAAATTGTCGTCCTCAGAACTAGTCTCTGGTACCAAAAAGGTTAGGGACCACTGCTGTACCTTATCATCGCCATGAGCAAAAAATCAAACTGTGCTCCACAGATAAAAAGTCAGCATGGCATTGTGTGCCTCCAAATGCAGTATGATATGAAATAAACAATAAAAATCCCTCATGAATTATTCTTGCCAAAATATTGAACCTGGTTCTAATCAAGCCTTTAGACACAATCTTCATTTAATAGGAAATATAGAGGGTAAAGAGACATGTTAATATTTTGGGAAGACACCAGTCCAGAATGTAGGACATTCTAGGGAAAAAACTGGGTGGACTCTAAAAAGGTTAGGGACATTAAAGGGGAAGGGGCTTCTAGTGGAGAAGATAATAAGGACATAAAACAACTAACAGTATGTAAACATTAATTGAATTTTTGTTCAGAAAATAGTTTCACAAGATATATTGGCACAGCTCAGTAATAAAATCAAATAATTAAAAGGCTAATGTAATTAAAAGTGGCCAAAGTATCTAAATAGATATTTCTCCAAATATACATATTTGGGGGGCAGGGAGCTATGTTTTGAGACAGGGTCTTGCTATATAGTTGAGGCTGGCCTCAAACTCACAGTAATCCTCCTGCCTCAACCTCCTGAGTGCTGGGATTACAGACATGTGCCACCACACCTGGCCCAAATAATATTTTCACATGGTCAATAAGCCCATGAAAAGATTCTCAATATTAACCATCAGAGAAATGCAAATGAAAGCTACCATGAGATACCACATCTCACCCAGTAGATTGGCTGTAGTAAAGAGTGACAAGGGTTGGCAAGGATGTTGAGAAACTGGAACCTTCATACAGTGGTGGTAGGAATGTAAAACAGTGCAGTTGCCTTGGAAAATAATTTGACAGTTCCTCCAAATGCTAAACCTTGTGATGGGGCAGTTCACTACTCGGTATATACCCAGGAAATGTGAAAACACATGTCTGCACAAATTTTGTATGTAAATATTCACAGTGGCCTTACTCATGACAGCCAAAATGTGGAAATAGCACCAATGTCCCTCAACGGATATGTGTGGATAAATATAATTAGGTAATAAAAAGTAATAAAGGACAAGTTGAGCATCCAGAATCCAAAACTTGAGCACCAACATGACATCACGTGGAAAATTCTACACCTGACCTTATATTACTTTTTTGTACCTAGGATAAATTACCTGACATTTGAAATTTAAAGGAGGAAAGGGTTTTTTTGTTTTGTCTATTTGAGACAGTCTTGGTATGCAGCTTAGCCTGGCCTTGGGCTCACTTTGTAGCCCAGGATGGTTTCAAACTTACAACAATCCTCCTGCCTCAGCTCCCACCTCAGCTCCTGAGTGCTGGGATTACAGGCATGTGCCACCACACCTGGCATTTGCAAAGGTTCACAGATTTAAACATTTCCACCAGATGTCAACTGGCTCCCGGGCAGAAACATCATGGCCTAAGGGTGTAGTGGAAGAAGGCTACCAACCTCATGGCAACCAGGGAAAAAAAATCATAAGGGAAGAGCCAGAAGAAAGGGGCCAGGGACCACATACAGTTGCTAAGGTCACATTCCTATGACCCATCCAAACACATCTAGAAGTGTGTTTTACTAATCTTCTAGGTGTCTGTCAAGCCAGTCAAGATAACATTCAAGTTTAACCATCGCATATCCACTCCTTGTTAATTTGACACCCAAACACATCTCTTTAAACCATACTGAATTGCCAAAGAGAGAGTAATCTCATAATTCTGCCTAACGTGATATGCCTGTCCTGCTTACAACCACAAATACACTAATCCTTTCCCCAAAATCACAGTAGTGCCAGCATCACTCAGAAGTCTTAAATCCAAATCTTCTCTGAGACTCAAGGAAAACCTTTTACTGGGAACCCCTGTAAAATTCAAAAAGCAAATTACATATTCTAAAGATATAATAAGCTAGGGTCAGCATTCTAATTCAAAAAGGAAAGAATAGGAGAACTAAATGGAATCAAACTAAAGTAAAACCAAAGCCCAGCAAGATAAACATTAAGTCTTGTGGTTCCATGTTTGGCATCCAGGGCAGTCAGTGGTCAGATGTAAGTTCCAGAGGGCCTGGGCAGTTGCAAGCCACATGGTCTCTCTCTTCGGCTGGCTCCAAGTACCACCTACAGCCTTCCTTGGCAGACACTCCACGTTGTGGTGTCTTCAGCTCTCTGGGGTCTGTATTTCATGCTTAGGCCTCACTTCCATAGTTTCACACATCCCTCTTTCAGGGGCTGCTGGCAGGAACTCTGACTCTATCACATGTGGCCTGTCCTCCAAGGCCTTCCTTTGATGTAGGTGGAAGTTTCCATGACCCTGTAACTCTTACATTCTGCATCCCCGTAAAACCAGCATCATACAGATGATGCCAAGGTCTGTCAGCAGCTCAAGCAGTAGCCAGGTCCCCTTGAACTATAGTTGTGGTGGCCTTTCAGTAGTTGAGGCTGGCTTTGGCTTTGAACTCATTGTGTAACCCAGGCTGGCTTCAAATTCATGGTGATCCAGCCTTCTAAGTGCTGGAATTACAGGTATAAGCCACAGCACCCAACATTTAACTTTGTTTTAGTGTCACTAATTGCTTCAGCAGTCCTGCCTTCCTTTATGGCCAAACTGCAAGTTTATCAAATATTTACTTTGCTATTTGCTACAGATTCTCACTATACATCTGGCTATAAACATCTAGCAATACATATGCTATCGCCTAAACATTGGGCTGCCTTGAAATTTTCTACCCCAAATAAGTTAGTCTGTCACCTTTAAACTCAGCCTCACAAAACCTTAGGAGATGGACAGTACATAAATTATTTGCCAAAATGTAGCATGACTTACCTCTAGTCCAGTTACCAGGAGAGTCCTCGTTCCCATTTGAAACCTCGTCAGCATAGTATTTAGTGTCTGCATTCCTATCAGCACTCAGGTCTCCTGAGCCCCCTCCAGAACCAAGCCCTGGTTATAGCGTTTTAGGGCTTCTCTGTCACACATCTCTAAATCTTTCTAAACTCTCTCTTTAAACCGGTTCCAAAGGCTTCTGAACTACTCGGTTGGGTAGTACTAATCACAACAATGATTAGGCATGTGCCACCACACCTGGCCCAAATAATATTTCACATAGTCAGTACTTGGTATTGACCTTGGTCAGCTATTTGGTAATCACAACAATGACCTCATTCCTGGTACATACCACTTTTCTGAATTGGTCAATTTTTCATTGCTGGGACAAAATACCAAAGACCCACAACTTAAAGGAGGAGTGGGTTATATTGGCTCACAGATGCAGATTCAGTCCAGTGTCAGTTGGCTCCCAGCCAGAAACATCACGACCAGAGAGCATGGTAGATAAAAGCTAATTACCTCGTGGCAGCCAGGAAAGAAGTCACAGGGGAAGAGCCAGAGGGGAAGGGGCCAGATACCCCCATGACCCACCCAGACATACCCAGAAGTGTGCTTTACCAATCTCCTGTGTGTCTCAAGCCGGTGAAGGTGAGAAAGTAAACCGTCACAGACCTCACATGATGGTTTTAGTGCAAACAAAGTGCACCGCAAACACTGTGTACAAAAAATACATACAGAACAGAAGTGAATCTCATGTTTAGACTTGAGTCCCACCCCAGAGTTCCATCCATCTCATTAAGTACATGTGTACATTCTAAAATCTGGGGGGAAAATGAAATCCAAAATACTTCTAGTTTCAAGCATTTTAGTAAGGAATACTCAACCTGAAATGGAACCTTGGAAACATGCTTAGGAACGAAGCCTGTAACAAAACACTGAAAATCACAAGTTTGTTTATCATAAAGCCTCAGTATTTTTTTATAGAGAAATTACACTTTTTTTCTTTCTTTTATTTTTGGCACAGTGCTAGGGACTAAGCCCAGGACTCATGCACGCTAGGCAAACACTCTACTACTGAGTACAACTCTTGTCTTAACTCTTGGTTAAGCAAGTAGTCTTTACTAAGGTTTAGCCTTGTTGCTGTATGTAGCCTTGTATCTCATGTGCTAAATCGCAACTATATGTTTATTTTTAACACTAGAGACAGGTTATTTTCACTATTTCATTTTTGCATACATATTTAGTTAAAGGTCAGTGAATTTCTAGGACCAGTTTGAGTAACTGAAGAGCCTTTATAAAGTAGTTTATATTGTCTAGACCCGAGGGATGCTGCAAACACAGCCTGAAGTAAAAGGGGAAATAGTATCTTTCTAAGACTGGCTTGGATATTCTAATCCAGTACATTAATGTTTCCTTTCTCTGGTAGCAGCATTGATTGATACCTAACTGTAGGGCACCATTCACAGGTATAGCCAGGAAAGCACAGAACTGACCACCAGATACTAAACCAACGAGTCCAGCTTTGTCATGGTACAGGTTTCACAATTCAAATCACCTGTACTCAGAGGTAAACTTATAAAACTTGTGTAGGATGCATTTGCTGATTAAAAAAAAAAAAGTGGGGTCACCGCCATTGGTAAGCCAGCAGCCATAAGGAGCCTGTGTCACATGCAAGGTGCACCAAAGAAGACACTGCTCTTAGGCCACAGAAAGCAGCATTAAGTCCAGTATATGTTGGTCAATATTCAAGTAGACGCCAGTCTGGTTTTGGAAGTTGGCTAATTCTTCTGGCCATGATATCAATTAAGTTTTCCTTGATAGTGTCATCTGGTTTATGTTTTTCCATCTGGTGCCTTAGCCTTGTCTCCTACATTCTTCCTGCACCAGGCGTTGCTCACTGCAGCCTTCGCTCCACTCACCTGGCCGTGGCCATCTTTGGCCCTAAAGCTTCATCATTTGTAGATTCCATACTTTTGAATTAACCTACTCACTGAAATTTGTTAACCTAAAATAAGTATTCCCAGCACTCCCATTGTCATTCATGGACATGCACAGTGCAGGTGTGACTCCTAATCCTGGTATTTCAGCTTCGCTGGGTGAAGAAATGCAAATAGGTTAGTAAAGCTAGGCTCTGAGCTGTTTGGTTGATGATGTGACCTGAAAGTTGTAGGGACCTCAACTTTTGTTTTCTTCCAGGAACAGTGACTTAGACTTGGCTAAATTAGAGCTCACGAAAGCTGGATTGGACATAGCTACCTCACAAACAAGAATCAACTGTACTTGAAATATCCAAAATAGACAATTTTGTACAGACAGAATGTAGATTAGTAATTACCAAAGATGAGAAATAGGACTTGGACATGATTACACACTCCTGTAATCCTAGCATTTTGGGAGACTGAGGCAGGGCAGGAGGATCACAAATTCAAGCCTAGTTGGGCAACTTTGCAAGACCCTGTGTCAAAATAGTAATAATAACAATAATAATAATAATAATAAAATGGCTATAGATATAGCCCAGTCCAAAGATCCTAGATTCAATCCCCAGTACCAAAAAAAAGGGTGAAGAGTAGGAAATGTGGAGTGCCTGCTAAAAAGGTAACATTTCTTTTTGGGGATAATGAAAATGTTCCAGCATGTAAATGTGATAGTTGCGTACCTCCATGATTAAAAATCATTGTATTTTGTACTTTAAGTGGGTGAGTTTTATCTCAGCATTGTCTATTAAATAGAGTCATTTGGGCTTGGTAAAGCATGCCTATAATCCTAGCAGTCTGTGAGGTTGAGGCAGGAGCATAGCAAATTTGAGCCCATCCTGGATAATTAAACAACTTAGTGAAATAAGGGGGTGAGGTTGGGGTTGGGATTTAGCTTAGTCCAGAGGCCGTGGGTTCACTCCCCCCCCCACTAGTTCAACTGCTAAATAAATAGGTAAACAAACATACATTTGAGGGAATGGACATATTTTAATGTTTAGATCTTTTTTTTTTTTCCGGTACCGGGGATCGAACTCAGGACCTTACACTTGCCAGGCAAGCGCTTATGCCACTGAGCTATACCCCCAGCCCCGGGAATGGACATATTTTGAACATCAATTGGCTAACAAATGATATGGAACTAAATGTTCACTGATGGGATATGGTATTACGATTTTGTATGAAATGGCCTTATTCTTAGGAAATGTATACTGAGGTATTTAAGGGCAATGAATCAAGTCTAGAAGTTAACTTCAAATGCGTCCAGGATTTGTGTAAGACAAGAGTGAAAGAGAACAAATAAAAGTTGAAAAGTCATAGTAGTTTTTAAATCTACCAAGAAAAGTATGTGTAAATATACTTCATGTTTTTTCTATCTAAAATTTCTCAAAAGTTGCATGGGAGAGACCTCAGCATTTAGCATCACATGTCCTTGGTCCTTCTGAGTTATAGACCTGCTTGGTTATTCACAACATGTTGGTTGTAATAGCAAAAATATTATGTGGAGATATACTTTTGTATGCCATTAAAAGACAGCATTAAAATTAGGGAAGAATGTCAGATGTGGTGGCTCATGCCTATAATCCCAGCACTTGGCAGGCTGAGGTAGAAGGATCACTGCAAGTTTCAGGCCAGCCCTGGCAACATACTGAGTTCAAGACCAGCCTGAACTGTATAGCAAGATCCTGTCTCAAAAAACAAACAAACAAAACAAAACAAAAAGACTAGAGAAGAGCAAGAGGGGTGCAGGGGATAGAGCTCAGCAGCATGGTGCCTGCCTGGGAAAAGCAAGGGAAAAAATCCTTTTTTAATTAAATGTTTAAGTTTAACTCCCTATAATTTTTAAATGAAAGAGTCATTAAATTGTGAAAGAATTCAAGGCTATGTAAGAAAATAATCTGTGTTAATAGTTTATGTGATATATGTGTTTTAAATATTCACTAATGAGAAAACCCTGTAAAGTATTTATATCAGTGCTTATTCTAAATAAACACTATAGAGGGTTTTAGAGAAACAATATCATCCAGAATAAAACAATTTTGGAGGAAGAGAACATAATCCAGAGCCTGAATTTATTGCTGCAATTCTTCATATACATGTGACACGCAAGCACATCAAACCAGCCTATTCGTGGAGTCCTTACGTACCATATATAGGAACTAAGTAAATGCTAAAAACAGATTCATAAGGATTTCAGAAAATGGAATTATCATAAAGACTTTAACTGTGTTTAATGTGTTAAAGACAATAAAAGGAAAAAATTTTGGCAGGGAATTAGAAGTTAAAGTTACTAAAAAGAAAACTGACACCCAAATTGGACAGACATTACAGCAAAAAAATTACAGGGTTTTCTCACTCAGGAACATAAACACCCCCAAAAAAAGAAGCCAACAAAACACTGGCAGGCCAAGTCCAGGGATATGTCATGACATACTTGCTTTTACTTCAGGAATTTAGGATAACGTTAACCTTTAAAAATTAATGTTAATCACTATATTAGGAGAATAAAAGAGAAACGTGTCATCTTGACAGATGATGAGAGATCATTTAATGAAGTTCAGCATTCGTTCATGGTAAAAACTGAGCAATTAGTACTAAAAATAACTACTAAATTTATTGCAGATCTGCAGCAAACACGGTCATTCCTGGTACCATGCTGGAAACTTTGACATCAGAAATGAAGCAAGGCTGCTTGCTGCTGGCACTTCTCTTCAAGTGCAATGCCTCCGCACAGTACCACAAGACATTATTGAGACTTAGTAAATTATTTTTTAGACCCTATTGAGGAAAATCTCTAAAAGACCTAAATAATAGATCATTTATTTGTGGATGAAACACTTAGTAGTATAAATATATTAATTTATCTCAAATTAGCCTATAGATTGAGTATAATCCCAAGCAGAGTCACAGTAAGCATTTTTAGTGGAGTAGGGGCAGCAGAGATGTAGATCTCCAAGCTTGGGTCACAAGATTTATACAGGAAGAGCCGGGCGTTGTAAGCATGCCTGTAATCCCAGCACTTGGGAGGCTGAGGCAGGAGGATCATTGTGAGTTCAAGACCAGCCTGGTCTATAGAGTGAGCTCAAGGTGAGCCTGAACTGCGTAGCGAGACCGTGTCTCAAAAAGACCAAAAAATACATATATATAGAAATACAAAGGCCTAAATAGCCAAGCCTCTTTACTTTGAAGAACAGTGTGAGAAGACTTGTGTTTTTAGATATTCAAACTTAATTATAAAACGAATAATTAAATAGGACTGCTCAGATTTAGGGATGGACAAATAGTTGTAATTGATCTTGAGACAACTGGAATAAGTATCTTTAAAGGGAAACTATAGCTTGAATATAACATTAAATAATGCCAGCACACGTACACAGAAACAATGCCAGCACAAGTACACAGAATAGCAGTTTTGTCAGCTGCTTTACCTTACTCGGTTTATCTTAACAATGGGTGTCTAAGTCCTCGGTTTGGGAGACTAATCCTTAATCAGTCCTCTTCTTAACCATGGAAAATACATTGAAAAACACAGTGAGTGCATGAAATCACTGCTAGTACCAAACCCCATTGTCAGCCGTTTTTTCATACACACTACCTATGATAAACTTGAATTTATAGGTAAGCAGCAGCAACACATAATTAAAAACATAACCATCTATTGTAAAATGATTGTGGTTTCTTTCTCGCAAAATATCTTATTCTGCTATGGTGACCACCGCTGGCTATGAGTCACCGAAACCATGAAAGCAGAATCACAGACATGGAGTGACTCCTCTTAAAACATAACAGTAGACATACAGTAGATATTTAATTTATTGTCTATTTAAATGACTGTTCTGAATTTTGTTTTGTTTTAGATCTGCTGATTTGGGCCCTACTTTATTGACAAGACTTGGACAACCAATGCTTACCAGAGTGCCCCCACCTATTCTTCCAAGGCCATCACAGCAGACAGGAAGCATCAGTTTGAATGCTTTCAGACCTGCTTACAGTTCATTTTCTTCTGGATATGGCACCTATGGAAATTCATTTTATGGAAGCTATAGTCCTTATAGTTATGGATATAATGGTTTGGGCTATAACCGCCACCGTGTAGATGATCTTCCACCTAGCAGATTCATTCAGCAAGCTGAAGAAAGCAGCAGAGGTGCATTTCAGTCCATTGAAAGCATTGTACATGCATTTGCCTCTGTCAGTATGATGATGGATGCTACCTTTTCAGCTGTCTATAACAGTTTCAGGGCTGTGCTGGATGTAGCAAATCACTTTTCCCGACTAAAAATACACTTTACAAAGGTATTTTCAGCTTTTGCATTAGTTAGGACTATAAGATACCTTTACAGACGGTTACAACGGGTGATGGGTTTAAGAAGAGGCTCTGAGAATGAAGACCTGTGGGCAGAAAGCGAAGGCACTGTGGCTCGCCTTGGTGCGGAGGACCACGCCGCTAACTCGGCCAAGTCTTGGCCAATATTCTTGTTCTTTGCTGTTGTCCTTGGCGGTCCTTATCTCATCTGGAAACTGCTGTCTACTTACAGTGATGAAGTAACAGGTAAGAAGAGGAGAACTAGTTAAGAAACCATGGAACAGCTTGAAATTTCAAAATGGATTTGTTAAATTAGCATCTTTTATACTCATTTTTGTTTACTATCTTTGTCTAGTTTTAGTTTGTTAAGCACTTAGAGAACAGATGAGAATGTAACAAAGACAAGCTTGCTGACTTAGGTAGCATCTGTTCAGTTTAGCTGTACCTGTTACCTAACTGCTGTTTGCCGTGTACTGACTTTGATACTGTGGAGGACGTAAGGATATACGTATAGGGGACAATCCCTGTTTTTCTAAAGCTTATTGGGAAGAACTAGTTAAGACACATACAGTATATGGGTAATTAAAATGAGGCAGGGGCAGGGGAGACAGCTCAGCAGCACAGCGCCTGCCTGGCAAGTGTAAGGTCATGAGTTCCATTCCCAGTACCAAAAAAAAGAGGCAGAAAGACTAGTAAAGATTATGACAGTTGGGAAGAAACATAAGGTTTCTTAAGCCTTTCTCTCCTGCAGTACAATGTGCTGGATATTTTGTGTATTCTAATCTTACGTAATTGTTTCAACAACCCAGAGAGATAAAAATTAGCCTCACTTTACAAGGAAACTAAGGTTCGTCCTCAGGTTCATTCACTTGTCAAATCATACCTTTAATAAGATGGAACCAGAAACCCCCCACCATTGTCGCCTATTACAGAGAGCTAGAAAAGTGAAACTCACATTTCTGGCCATGGCGTCCAGGAAGAAATGGCATCTGAGTTAGATTTTTGGAAAAGTGGAACATTTCATCAGAAAAAAAAAGGGGGCTGAGGATAGCTCAGAGTATCACCCTGACGGCCCAGCACATAGGAGGCCCTAATTAGAGTGTGTAGCCCATGAGAAAAGGAAGAGATTGTCGGGCAGATGGAGCAGCTAGAGTACAATGTGGGAAAAAAGGCCATTTGTGCAGCACTTGTCCTGTGGGGGAAAACAGGATCAAAATGCCATTAGCTTTTAAACTTGGGATAAAAGGATGTTTTATTCATTAATTCAACCAGTGTTTGTTCAGTGTGTAATACGTGCTACATGCAGTTCTCTAAGAGTTAGGAATATAGTGGAGAATTAAAACAGATTTTTAAAATCCTGCCCTTGTGGCAGTCTAATGGTGGGAGAAAGTTTTAAGGAAAAGTAAACTGTGTATTAAGTCAGAGGGCAGTTTGTGCTGTAAGGAGAAAAAAGCAAAGCAGGGAAGAGTGTTGAGGAATGCTAGGGGGCGGCGAGGGGCTGCAGTGCTCCGCGCAGGAGGAGGCGAGGGAGAAGCCCTTCAGCTGCTTGAGAAAAAAGTGTTTGGAGGCACAAGGAACAGCAAAGTTACAGAGGTGTTCGCTTAAGTGCCTGTGTGCCTAGCATGTCATGTGAACAGAAAGACGATCGGCATGGCTGCAGCCAAGTTGAGACTAGTGGTGGGTGGAAAGGGAAGTGTACAGTGATTTGTGTCAGTACTTTGATGTGCTGGTGCTACATTCAAATGGAGCTTGAGAAAGAGTAGGAAAGAATTTAAAAGGCAGAACAGAACCAGGTGCTGTGGTACACACTGTGATCTTAGCACTTAGGGAGGCTGAGACGGAGGATTCAAGATCTAGTCCTGCCTGGACAACATACACCCTGTCTCAAAATAGTTTGTTGTTGTTGTTGTTTTGTTTTGTTTTTTTAAGAGACAAGATGTAGCTTCCCAGACCACGCCTGGATTTAATTCTCAGTACCACAAAAGTAAATAGCAAAACAGAACCTTAGGAGAAGAGTGAAAAATGATTTATGATTCACTCACAAAGAAGTGACATTTGAAGTAGAGGGTTATATTACTGTGGTAGAGAAATGGCAAAGAGCTTAGGATGGGAATCACCAAGAACAGAAGTCAAACAGTCCTGCTGCATTACGAGGGAAAGATGGGGGGAGAAACGTGAAAAGCGAGTGATGGTGGGTGACACAGCGTAAGACCTAGAACTGAAAGACAAGATCTTAGATTGGCCAGTGGAGCTCACCAAGCTGCAGTAACTTTGGTAGAAGAGAAGAGAAGAACCTTCTGAAGGGGGAAGAGCCAAGGAAGGTCAGAAGATGTGCACAGAATGAAGGAGGGGAAAGAATTGTTGGTCAGGCTGGTTTTCAGCTTATTTTACCATATCATTTTAAGAAATTAGACCTGAGAATGTTTTTACTCTTTAAATCAGAAAAATTTTTGACAGGTGAAAATCATTTCAGTATCTGTTGATACAGTTTTGCTGGAACATAGCCACACTCATGCACATGCCTGTCTTCTGTGGCTGCTTTGGTACCATAAGAGTTGAGTGGTTTGCAGAGGCCGTGCAGGACTCTTCATCACATCACACTCAGGGGTCTGTGTGGTACAAAGCTCTGCAGTGCTGCATACATTGTCATACCATAGTTTTTTATTGTGTGTGCTTGGCACAGCAAGAAAGAAAAGTACTCTTTATATAGCATACTTTTAAAGTGCAGTACAGCATGGATTAGTCTGTTCTGAAGTAGATGGCAAAGCACTGTATCTATTATTCCATGACACTCGAGCTGTTTAAATGAGTATAATATACGCCAGCATTTTCAGACAGCACTGTTCACAGAAAGCCAACACAAAAAGTTTTTAAATTTTTTAATGGAAAAAAAGATAATTTTTTTTTGCATGTGTGTGTGTAGTACTGGGGATCGAACTCAGGACCTTGCACTCCACTGAGCTATATCCACACCCAGAAAGATAATTTAAAAATGGAAACCTCATCACAGCAAATCTCTTTACCAGTATAAAACAGAAAGTAAGAGCCAAACACCTGCAACCTGGCACTCAGGGCTGAGGCAAGAGGACTGCCAGAGTCAGCACTAGCGTGCCAGGTGTGGGGGGCGCACGCCTGTCACCCCAGCACTTGAGAAGCTGAGGCAGGAGGATCGCCACAAGTCCAAGGCCAGCCTGAGCTCTATAGTGAGCCCTGTCTCAGAAAAATGGGGTAGGAACAAAACTGAAACCAAAATGAATTTCTAAAAGACTCTCTGTCAGTCAGTCAGCAGAAAGGGTTCCAGCAACCGAAGAAATACGTCCAGGGAAAGTAAGTTCAGACTATTAGGCTTTTAGTAAAAGTTTCTTAAAGAGCGACAGCAACGGAATAACAGAGACAAGTTAAAACAAGGCGATGAGGGGTAGGGAGTTTGGCTCGGTGGTAGAGCACTTGCCTGGTATGAGCAGAGCCATAGTCTCCAGAACTTTTTTTTTTTTTTAAGAAACATAAATACAAGGCAAATTATTAGAGTGACTTTCCGAGGCTCATGATGATCCAGCAGATGCTGATTCTGCTCAGCTGTCTGAGGAGGCAGTTAAGTCTAGGGTTATTCACTGTTTTATTCATCAGCAGGGACACTGTAGAAAATATTTCAATTTATCAGTTATTACCAAACCAATAACCACAAAGGTAAACTTCATTTACTCATATAACCATTATGTGAGTTTTTGTCAAATATAAGTTGTCCTTACCTGATTCTCCCTACCACACAGCACAGCAGTTCAGTGGCTTGACAAAGGTTAAGTTTTATTTTTTTCAAATTGAGGCAGAGATTGAAATTTTACCAATGGGATTACCCTCAATTACTATTATTAAGCACTTAATACTTAATGGCTTGGGAAATCAACTTTTACTACATCCTTGATAATATTCTTAACAAATTTAACCTAAAACCATAACACAGAACATGCTTAGATGCATTATTTACCCTGGAGTAAAGTTACTGTGACGACAGTTATATTGCTTAATAAATCACAAGCACCACCATGCTGCTTTAACTCAAGATCCCTACTCCCACTTGTGCAGCAGGTAAGTTTTCTAAGTTCAAACCACAGTTCCAGAAGTAGTTTTTGGACCTCTACGCAAATATAAAGGAAATTTCCATATTTCAGAATCCACTTAGCTGTGCAATTAAGTATGTTCCATATAATCTTCATTTAGAAGTGATTAATTTGCAATATAATGAATATATAATGAATATATAAAGAATATTTAAAAATATATGAATATATAAAGAATATATAATGAATATATAAAGAAAGCAAAATCCAAAAAAGAATTTAGCTGAATTATATTCTAGTCTATTACGATCCCAAGGAGTGAATGAATATGCTTAGTTAAAACTACAAAAACACGTAATTAAAACCACAAGCTCATGAATTGATACCAGGAGTTAGTAGTAGCTATTGTGTGAAATGACATTTTCAAAAATGAAGTACCTCAAATCTCATTACAAATTAGTATTAACAAACGAATATTTGCAATTGAGCCTGAATTAAATGAAACATCATGCTCTATAATCCTATAAATGAGTAAATGAAATTTGCTTTTGACAGTTCTAGTTCATACTGGATAAGACTATTCCATTCTTAGTAATAGAACTGTATTGCCAAAAAAGAACTCATTGATACATTTTTAATTTTGTCAAAAAATGTATGAAACTTCCTTTTCTCTCAGTATATAAGTAGCAACATATCGTACTTTATTTTGCCTCCTGCCCTGCAAAGGCAAGAGTACTTACTATCTAACCCTTAACAAAACATTTGCCAGTCCTTGATTTAAACTACAGGAACAGCCAGGAAGGGAACACACACCTGTAATCCCAGCACTCGAATTGGAGGCAGCAGGATCGCTGTGAGCTCAAGGCCAGCCTGTGCTACATAGCAAGACCCTGTCTAGAAAGAGAAACAAAAAAGAAAAGAAAGAGGGAAGGAGGGAGAGAGGAAGGGAGGAAAGCTGAAAGGAAGGGAGGGAGGGAGAAAAAGAAAAGAAAGAGACAGGCATTTGGACTTTAAAAGGAAAAGGTTCAAGAGAGTTATAATAGTAAACATGTTTACTTAACATAGTGTTGATTATAGTATTTATTTCAATAATGATTCACTTAGTAAAAGGGGAAGACTTTTGTCCTGGCAAATAAGTATATCTAATATATAGGCAATAACTAGGGAAATATCTGCTCTTTTTCAAGCTTACTAACCTTGTCTTAATTCTTAATTTGGCTTATAGACCAGACCAACTGGGCAAGTGGTGAGGATGACCACGTAGTTGCTAGAGCAGAATATGATTTTGCTGCAATGTCTGAAGAAGAAATTTCATTCCGTGCTGGGGATATGCTAAACTTAGCTCTCAAAGGTAATGAATTATGAATAAGTTGAAACATCTCTAATATTTGTAAATTTTTAATATTAAAAACTGCAACAAAGGATCTTGTTCATTGTTAATATTGAGGTAGTTACTGGAATTTCTATACCATGGCAGTTTAGATCGTCCAAATCTAAGGCAGTCAGAGAAGCGCCAAGAGAACAACTTGCTGAGATAAGGAAAGGCTGTATATAGTCTCTCCTGAACTCAACACACTGCCATTCCACACTGTTAAATCTCCACACAACAAATCCGAAGGAATTACTGCATATCAGCTACAGAAAATGCTGTCCTGTGTATTTTAAGAAGTATTGCTATGAAGTATTAGGGAACTCTAGAAATTGATGTACCTGTCAGGTTTATTTTGGTACCAGGTCACTAGTAATTTTTAATGGCTCCACACAAAATGACCTTTCCCTTCATTTCTCCCTTGTAAGGATGACAAGGAGTTTTTTGGTTTGGTTTGGGTTGGGTTTTTTGGTTTGTTGTCTGAGACAGGGTTTTGTTATGTGAAGATTGGGCTGGCCTTGAACTCAGTTTGTTGCCCAGGCTGCTCTCACATTCACAGTGATCCTACTGCCTCAGCCTCCCAAGTGCTGAGATTACAGGTGTGCACCACCACACCTGGGTGGTTTTGTTTTTTAAAGTTTTATGTGTTTCACTGGGCGTGGTGTCACATGCCTGTAATCCCAGCACTCAGGAGGCAGAGGCAGGAGGATTGAGTTTGAGACCAGCCTGGGCTACAAAGTGAGCTCAAGACCAGCCTTAATTGCATAGCAAGACCCTGTCTCAGAAAGACTGAATGAATGAATGAATGTTTTATGTGTTTCTGAAGATACACTATCACTGCAGAGAGCCACATTTTGTTATCCTACTCCCATTTTGCACATTAGGAAATACTCAGGGTGAGTAAGTTGTCCAGTTTCACAAAGCTAAGATACAGTACACCTGGTTTGTTTAACTTCAGAGCCTGTGCTTTTGAGGGCTAACTTTTCCATGGGAATAGCTACTCATGGAAACTTTGCTCACTGGTTTTAGTCACTTTTTACATAACATGAAAATACCTTCAGTCATTTGAAAAGCTTGGAGCGCATTACCAAAATTTTGCCTCATTCTTTCACATATAGAACCATGACTTCTAGGTGTTGTATTTGTGTCTTCTAATGAATACAGAAATTTACTGTTTTGGATCTCAAAAGAATAGTTTATTTTTAAGGTTTATTAGAGAGAGACAGGAGCAACACTGACCTCCAGTTAATCTAAATAAAGGGTAAAGCCCAAGCCAGGTGTGGTGACACGTGCCTGTGATCCCAGCGCTTGGGAGACTGAGGCAGGACAATCAATGCCAGCCTGGGATACGTAGTGAGTTCAGCCTCCTAGAGAGACCCCATCTCAAACAAACAAAAAAATTAAGAATTTAAAAAAAGGATAACACGAAGTAGGGTTTCTTTCTATTACAGTGTAATTCAAAGTGAAATTTATGTCTCTAATATTAGTCTTCAACTAAGAGTGCCCCAACGCCTTGGCTTTCCTCCTTAGCTTGAGGAAAGCATGTTTGAACATTGAGAACAAGGTGACCTCAGACCTGATTTATCTGTCTAACTTAAGTGTAAGAGTCTTACAAGTATTGAGTCTTATGTCTAATTTAAAATGTTGACCCCAAATTGGAACTGTTTAGCAGCATTTTAAAGATAAGGATAAAATAGATGGGAAAATGCCATATAGAATTTAATTATAGAACTATATTCAAATATATTACTAAATAATTTTCTTACTTTAGGCAATACTAAGTATTATTATTATATTATACTAATACTAAGTAAAACTTTTTGTCATAGATAGAGATAACTGGAGTCTTCAAGATTTTGCCCATCTTGAATTAAAATTGATATTCACTGTCTTATTATTTCTCACAATCATATGAAATGAATTTTATATTTGACCAAGTATGTAAAGAAAGCTGACTGTTCCAGCCATAACAGTGCATGCCTACAATCCTAGCACTCTTGAGAGGCTGAAGTTTGGGGATACAGCCCAGTGTGGAGGCCCTGGTTCAGTGACCAGTAACACACACACACACACACACACACACAGAAGTTCAGGACCAGCCTGGACAATAAGCCCATATCTCTTTAAAACAACAAAGATTACATTTCTTTTCTATACTTGCCACAACTTATTATTGAGGAGGAATGAAACAGCCATTTCTTAGATTCCAATTTAAAATATGAAACATAGTGATAGTAATTTTCAGTTTATGAAGGACTAATCCCCACACCAAATGAATGGACCAGCTGATACAAACTTTATGTTCTTCAGGTTAGAAAGAAAAAATATAAATTATCAGAATGGATCTGAAGCCAGGCTCTGTGGTACCTACATGTAATCCTAGCTATCCAAGAGGCTGAGGCAGGATGACTGCCTGAGCCCAGGAGTTCAAGACCATCCTGGGCAACAGAGCAAGACCCATCTCTTTAAAAAAAGACATAAAACTGTTTTCAGGGTTTTGTTTCGGTTTTGAGGGTTTGTTGGTTTGCTTATGTTTTTGAGACAGAGTTTTGCCATGTAGTTCAGTCTGGCCTTGAACTCACTATGTAGCCCAGGCTGGCCTCAAACTGACAACGATCTTCTTGCCCCATCTGCCCTCCTGAGTACCGGGATTACAGGCATGTGCCGCCACACCCATACACAGTACTGTTAAGCCTATTCAGCATTTGATTTTCAATACCCATGCATGTCTGTTTGTTCAGGTATTTTATTAAAGTAACAGATTTTACATAATACAGTTTATCATTAATATTCTTATGGACCTCCAAAGTGTGTTATAATTACAAGGTTGTCTTTTTTTCCCCCCCATCAGAACAACAACCCAAAGTTCGTGGTTGGCTTCTGGCTAGTCTTGATGGTCAGACAACAGGACTTATACCTGCAAATTATGTTAAGATTCTTGGTAAAAGAAGAGGTAGAAAAGCAGTGGAAGCAAGTAACATTTCCAAGCATCAACAGCCTTTTCCCAACCCAGCACGAAGTAAAGGAGCTGCGGCTGCTGACTCTTTGGATGAACAGGAAGCTGCTTTTGAATCTGTTTTTGTTGAAATTAATAAGGTTCCAGGCGCACCTGATTCCACAGGGAAAAGTGGAGATAAACAAGATCTTTGATATCATTCATGTTTGTGTGTAATTGAACAATATTTGAGTACTTTTGAAATAATTTCATACAAAGAAATTAATCTACAATTTAGTGGAAACATTTGTTATTGGCTGTTTCAGGCATTTTGCTGCTAAAAATTATTAAAGATATTCATTAGTACATTGGCCTAGTGACCTGGTCACATTTACAATGTATTGGACCATGAGGACATTAGTTTTGCCTAGCTTTAAGATTATGGAGATTGCTGTCATTTTCATGGTATTTAAATCCCTTGGTTTATTGGAAGAGTAATATTTAATATTGATGAACTATATAGACTGTATGGTTTGCTACAGAAGGGATCATTAATATTTCTTAAAGTTCTAGATTAACTTGAAACCCTCAGAAGTTGACCAAAAACAAATATGTATGAGAACAAGCAAAAAAGGCAAAATTTTTACAACCTTAAACTGAATAATAAAATTTTTCTGACCTATATGATGTCCAGTGTTGGGTTTACTTTAGGTAGCAATATGTGTTTACCCACAAAGTTAACAGTATTATCTTTTATTTTTAAATTTTTATCTTGAAAAGATCACTAGAAGCATTGTAAAGGAGATGGTTCTAAAATGAGAGTATAACTTTCATTTTACAATATGACTAGTTTTCATCCTACATTAATCAGAATATATAAAAAATACACTTTTTTCCCCACCCAAAACTCACATCCTTTGAGTTTTCACTTACCGATATAATCAGTTCTAGCAGTAATGATTTTTAATCTTTTCATAGATCTCTCTGCTGCTACCTAGTATAATTACTTTTTAAAATTCCATAATCAGGCTGTTATTTAAACATGTATCACATTGGATACACATTTCTTTTAGATTTAAGTTTTACTACTGAGATGTCAAAATACTGATCCATTTGGAATATGATAATGCTATTTGACTTGTTTTGTGCTTAATAATGATTTTGAATTCAGCTAAGTTGCAACACACTGACTACTCCCCACAAACTGGGAGATTCGTATGCTTGCTGTGGTCATACGGAAGGTCACTGCTCTCACTAATATAGTCTACAAAATACGTTTACAGATAGTATTAAAAGCTGAACTTTTTATAAAAACTGATTTAGTTATTTTTATCTTTCATATAGATTTATGTTAATCAAATAAGTAATTGTAGAAGACTTCAGACTAAACTGTATGTGGTCAAATGTAGACCCAGCATAAAAGATTATTAAAATTGTCTTGGAAAGTCCTTTCTTAAAATGACAATAAAATAAGCAAAAATCATTTAAAATGGGAACCTTGACCCTGTGCAGAAAAATACAGTGAAATGTATTTATCTTAGGCCTATTTTTCTGACACCCAGGTATTAGCCCTCAAGTTAAGGTAAAGGTTCTTAATATCATTTCTATTTGTGTTTTGCAATTAAAAGTTTTCCTTTGATCTATTAGAGAAGACTTTATGGAAAGTCTGTCTTGGAACAAATTTTTGATAAAGAACTTAACTGTATTTGATCTTGAAACATCTAAATGGAATGTTAGAAGTAGAAGGGAAAGTTCAGTCAGCAGTATTTAGTTTTAAAAGATGAGTAATTCAGATAGAATTTGTGACAGCTGTTAAAGATGTCCAGGGAAAAGAATATAGCACAAAATGAAAAAACAATTCCACGTGTTTGTTTGATTAAGAACAATATACACTAACTGGTAACTTTTGTGGCTGAAAATTCTCTATTAAAATTCTAGAAAATCCACTTAAGACTAAAATAAACAGGCAAATTCTGTAGCTTTTTTATCATGACAGTTTTAATTTTTAAAGTGAGATTAAAAGAGCAAGGCTCCAATATTGTTATTTTTAGTAACTTATTTAAGGAGTGCTACTTTATAGAAATTACTAGTTGAAACTAAACATTTTCGATTAAATAAATCACAACTTAACTAAGAAAACAGTTTTCCTTTAATTTTTCTGATTGTATTTTAGCAACTCAGAAAAGGTAAATTTTCATGTTTTAACATCTTACTTGGGTACCTGATTTAGTCTATAAGTATATAATAATTATACATTTACTTAAATACCAGCTGTCCTTTATTTTGTGCTTTAATGGAAAAAACAAATTGAATGAGTTGAATTTTTATTTTTAATAGATTGTGAAGTTTTTATTGGAGAAATAAAAATATGTTAAATTTGATTGACTTTTTAAAGATAAAATGTTGAACTGTTGCAAGATGGGAATTAATGTAGTTTCCGTTGTCTTCATATTATTGCATATATTACTTACTGCAGACTGCTCTGTCTGTTCTGTGTCTTTGTGATTTAAGGAAAAGACTAGGCCAGTTGTGGTGGCACACACCCATTATCCAGCACTTGGGGAGCTGAGGGAGGCAGATTGAGAGTTCGAGCTCAACCTGAACTATGTAGTGAGTTCAAGGCTGGCCTGGACTATATAGCGAGACCCTGGCTGAGAAACAGAACAAAAAAAAAGGAAAAAAAATTACATTTATATAAAAAATTACTTTCAAAAAGAAAATTACCTGTGAGTTGAATATTTACAAGGTAAAAGATTTCTGAAAATAATGCCTATTTATTCTGAACATGTTTTAATTTGGTTAGTTCTCATATATTATAATTGGTGCTACCATTAAAAATGATATGCCATTATTTCTTTTATTAAACAAGATTTATTGGCACCCAAAAACAAAATTCACTGAACATTGAATGTATTATAATACTTTGTTATATTTTTCTTTTTAATTCACTGTAGTATGAAGAACAGATCACACACACATTCACTCGAATAACAAAGATCATAATGTAGATTTAACAAAATTGCTTTTTGCGGGGGGGGGGGGTACTAGGACTCAAACTCAGGACCTTGTACTTGCCAGGCAGGCACTGTGCCAATTAGCTATATCCCTGGCCCACAATTGCTTCTTAAATCTCTGTATTATGTTCCTCAAATATCTAGAGCCAATCTTTGCATAAAATATCATAGGCTTGTCTATTAAAATTCTTCAGCAGCCTAGTGACATGGATAAGATATACCAGCACTTGCTATTTTAAAATGTATGCATTACCATAGCTAACCTAACGATAGTATCTAAAAAGTTTCATCAATAAGAAATCATTTGACAAGCTACTAGTGATTTCCTTGGTGTTAGAAAAATTTAAGGGCAACCTTTATATTTTATCAGAATCTTTTTTAAAATCTTTACTACCATGTTCATGTTAAGAGCCATGTCTATAGAGATCAGTTGTACGGTCATTTTAAGAGAAAGATGAACATGATATTAACTTATTCTGGCAGTCATAAGCGAACAACTGTATACCAGTCAGTCATTCATCTATTACAGAGAGATGACAACTTTACAAAGGTTATGTTTACTTACGGAGTGATGGCTATGTCCTGTCAGTTTCTGTGCTGTATACCACCACTGGGAAATATGGAACATTCACAGGTTTGTGTATCACACCTGCACAGAGACCATGCTAACCATCTCTATCATTCCGCCGTCAGTAGATTGCTCCCAAAGAAGGCATATCCCATTATTTCTGCAGAGAAATATATTGAACTTGGTACATTGATGTGTTTATAATGGTTGTCATGAGTTGTCTATCTAAATGCAAATACAAATAATGACAGTTTTTCTCTTCCTTTTTAGTCTTCATCCTCATTTAATGATATGGCCAGGTTGTTAGTCTGTATTTTACAGTAACTGTTAGCAAAACATTGTTATCTTATTTCTGCTTCTGAGCCTAAAGTTACTGTATTAAATGTGGTACTTACTAGTTAGATGAGTTAATTAAATGAATCTTCATTAGAAGTTCTCTTTTATTGCAAATTTAAATGTGCATTTTTTTAGATGGTCTGGTTTTCCGTAATAGTAATGTGGTGAATGACATTGAATTTCTGATATTGAGCTGTGCTTGTGTTCTTATTTGATAGTGTCTCAAATGAAATAGTTTATCAACTCTGTACATATAAATAAGTGTGAGGGTGATTAAACTAAAAATCAGATAGCATGCAGAAACAGCTACCTACAAAAAAAGCAATGTTGCCACTGTCTGATGAAAATAACCTGAAGAGGCACTGGGTTATAGTCTGACTTCAGTTTCTCTAAGAATTTTCAAATTCTTTTTCTAGGAAGTCCTTGAACAAGGCCCTGAGCAAATCCTGGGAAACATAGTATTATCCACAATTAGTGTATGTTGCAGACCACACTGTGCTAGAACTGGTGTCTGTGTGTCATATGGTTATGGGAAGCAGACGGCTTAGGCTCTTCTTTTAGTTCTCTGTGACTGCCCTCCACAGTGAGAGTAGATCAAGGCAGAACACCTGTGTGTGCTTGCGTGCTCCTAAGAGCAAGGCTTAAAGAGCAAGGACTTCATCAGGACATGATCCAGCAACCCAAGTACAGCTGCAAACCAGGCCAGTCTCACCCAGACCTTGTCGGGTTAAAGTGCAGTGTAGCAAAGGCAGTATGTCAGAGACAGGCTCATCCTGTCTCTTGTGTCTTGCACAAGCCTGAACTGGTTCCCAGATGTTATCCTGGGTTCTTTCTTCATTTTCTTGAGGACTTTTCTGTTCTTTCTTTTTCCACATCTCCACCTGCCTCCTGCATTTACTCCTCTGGAGACAGAATACATTTTCTAGACGCTCCTAGAAAGGCTGCTTGAGGGATGAAGAGTGAGGCGTTGAATACCTGAAAGGTCTTTAGTTCTGTTCTCACTCTAAAAATATAATTTGGGTGTAGAATTCCAAGTTGAGTGTTGTTTTTCTTTAAAAATTTGAAGGACTTTTCCTGTTGTCTTCTAGCTTCCAGAGAGCTATGGAGAAATTTGAAGCTATTCTGATACTTCATCTTTTGTATGTTTCCAATTTTGTTTTTGTTTTGCCCTCTGGAGACTTGCAGGTTCTTCTTTGACTTCAGCATTTATAAGTTTTACAGTGTGCCTTAGTGTGAGTGTGCTTTTTTTAGTAGCAGCTTTTGCAAGTCTAACAGAATTAATACCTTGTTTCATCTCTCTGAGGATACTAATGGTTATACCTTGTTTTGATGTTTCTGTTTTTGCTGGTCATTTTTCCCTGAGTTACTTCTCTTGTATGTATTTTGTCTTTTCTGATAGAAGCTTTCCTCATTTTTTTGCTGGTCTTTTCAGTATGTTGTGCCATAGTGTTGATAACCAGCACACAAAAGTTTTAGTGTAAAGCTGCCACACTTGGCTTCAGTTGTAGGCCCCGGGGGGGGGGGGGGATAAGTCATTCGGAGAGGGTTCCTTTTAATGCCAGGCTTCCCAACACCTAGGCCATGGCCACACAAAGAAGAAGGTGACGAGCAAGCGAAGCTTCATCTGAGCACTGGCACTGTGGGCGAAGCTACATCCTGCCTATCAGATCAGCATTAGATTCTATTCTAGGAGCACAAGCCCTTCTGCAAACTGCAGTGCCAGGGATCTAGCTTGTGCTGCTCCTTCCGAGAATCTAAAGCATCAAGGTCTAAGGTGGTAGAACGTGAATGCTGAGAATATAATTAAAAAGAAAAACAATTATAAATACCTCAGTCCATGGAAAAATGGCCTTGCACAAAACTGGTCCCTGCTGCCCAAAGGCTGGGGCTGCTGTTTCACGTGGCATCATTAGAATTGGTACTTTGCCTCTAGCAACCTCATTTTATTCTTTCTTTCGGGGTGGGGGGGGAGGGGAGTACCGGGAACAGAACTCAGGACCTTGCACTTGCCAGGCAGGTGCTGTGCTGCTGATCCCCCCAGCCCCACTTTATTTATTTTTCTAATACATTTGCTTCTAGGCTCTGTGGACCTCTCATCTCCACAATCAGTTCTGAGAATTTCACAATTACATCCATTCTGTCTGTTCTCTCTGGAACTTAAATTAGACCTGTGTTAACCTTACCCTGCCCTCCATATCTAGTCTTTTTGGTACTTTCCATCCCTTTGTGTAATCTGCGTAATTTTTAAATGCATAGCGGCCTATTCACTCAGCTATGTCTAATTTACCATTTAACTCCCTGAGTTTTCTTTAAATTTTCATAATAAATTTTATATTTTAATAATTATAATTAAATAATTATATTTCAGTAATTATGCCTGGAATTTGTCTTTTTAATCTCCTGTCCATTCCTGTTAGCTTGATACTTTCTGATACCCTTTATTTAAGCATACATGTTATGTCTTCAAGAATGCCATTATTTCTGGGCGTGATGGCACATGCCTGTAATCCCAGCACTCAGGAAGCTGAGGCAGGAGGACTGTGGAGAGTTCAAAACCAGCCTGGGCTACAAAGTGAGGTCAAAGCCAGCCTGAAGTGCATAATGAAAGACCAAAAAAAAGCCATTTGCTGCAGTCCCTAGGAGTAAAATGTTTATAGTTTCTACTTATCAGGGTCTTGGCCTAGCCTCAATCTCCTAAATGAGTGGGCAGCAAACAGCTTAAATAAAAAAGACCAGTGGTATGATTTTGGGGGAGTTCAGGAAATCAGAGAACTCTCTCAGGAGTAAAGACAAAGAGCTCCACTGGACAGCCGTATTTACTTGGTTTTCAGACGAAGGGGATACTGAGGCGAGGTGGGAACTGATGAGGACCTTGGAAGTCAGTTCAAAGACCCCTCCAAATGTTGCCAGTTAAGAGAACTGTTTGATCTCTAAGGTTGGCAGCGTTTTGGCTCTGGAGTAGAGAATGTCAGCAGTCCATATCCTTGGCTGCCTACACTGTGGTATCATCTCAACCTCACAGCATTATGCATATTCTCTTTTCCAACACAGCCAGAGATCCCTGTGTTCAGCAGCTTAACCCTGTACAGCCTGGGCTCAACATCTACTCTCACAAAATATCTGGCCTCCTCGCATATAATGCAGTTATCTTTATGAGCTCTTTGCTTATTAATCTGTGTGAGTTCTGCTGGCCAATACTGGAGAAGGCTTTACACCTCTAAGGAATTGTTTCTGCCTGTGCTGAGAAGGTCACATGAGACATCAGTCTTCCCTTGAAGGTCTTGTGTAAGAATGGGAAACCAGGATCGCCTTCCCCTGACTGCCTCCTGGCCAAAAGGCTCCGCGTCTGACAACGACCACTTCAAGACCACTCAGCGTTGGCCCCCATACACTTGTTTCTGCCCAGTTTTGCAGCTCACCAGTTCTGACAGATTTGGTGCCACATCCCCACTTCCTGAGAGATGACAATGTTTTTATGTGTGTGTCTGAGCCAGGATCTGACTTGTAAGCCAGGGGAATCTTGCATGTAGCCCACCACATTGGAAGTTCCTTCCAGTTTCTAGACTCTAGTAGCCAACTGTTACAAATTTACTTTGTGGGAATTGAATAAAATCTGGTGGGTTTCCCCCTGCCTTTGGAATGTTCTGGTTTTTTAACTACTAATATTTATTTCTAAAATGAATCCTTAGATTGAAATTAACTGGGCAATGTATTCTAAATGACATATGAGGTGAAACAAGGAATAAAGTATATTAATACTAGAAAGTAGAAAAGGCATAATTTTAAGGGGGAAAAAAGGATTAGCAAACTTAATAAACCAGTAGTGATTTATAAATACTTAATTTTATTTTTCTCATTTTGCCACAGATCTTCACAGGGCCTTAAATTGAAATGGACAAACCAAATGTGGTGGTGCCTGCCTGTAATCCTAGCATGGGGGAGGCTGAGGCAGGAGGATCGCTGCAAGTTTGAGGCCAGCCTGGGCTACAAAGTGAGCTCAAGGCCAGCCTGAACTGCATAGTGAGACCCTGTCTAAAAAAAAAAAAAAAAAAAAAAAAAAAAAAGTGAAATGGACATTTGGAAACTGCTTTTAAGACCTACTGCTTTCTGACTGGTCAGAGGAATGGCAGATGTCAATAATGTAACTTTATGTATATTTTATAATCTTTGGTAATATTTGAAATTGGTCAAACAAGTAAGATACATGGCAGCCATACTCCTAAATTAGTTGGAAAAAAAACTGCTCCTCAACCATTGCATTAAATGATTAAATGTGTTTCCTGTATATGTATATGGAAACACAAACTTTTAAAAGCCAGTCAAAATGAATTTTTCATATGAATGGTTATGCCAGATGTGGTGGTGCACTCCTATAATTCCAGCACTTGGGAGGCTGAGGCAGGAAGATCGCTGTGAGTTTGAGGCCAGCCGGGGCTACAAAGTGAGCTCAAGGCCAGCCTGAACTGCGTAGTGAAAAGATAGAAAAAGGACTGAGACTATAGCTCAGCGGCACAAGCACCTGCCCGGCAAGTGCAAGGTCCTGAGTTCAAAAGAGAAAGGAAGGAAGGGAAGGAAGAGAGAGAAAGGAAGGAAAAGAAAAAGGAACACTATGAAGGGTTATTACAGTTTTTGTTTGGAACTTGTTAATATTCCATAAGTTAAAAATGAATCTAGAGGGTCAGGGATATAGCTCAGCAGCACAGCACCTGCCTGGCAAGCATGAGGACCTGAGTTTGATTCCTGGTTCCAAAAAATATAAAAATAAAAGAATAAAAGAATCAAGAACCTACCTTTCTGGAACTGGAAGATGAGAAGACTAAGAAAGATCCTGGTAAAAACTAATAAAAATCATTGTAAAAACCAAATTCAAGAGCCTTGGATTTTTCTTATTTGTATCAACCACATTTTCACAGGCAGACTTTCACTTCTAACTGCATTTTTACATTCAGTCTTGTGTTTGAATTCCAGCTCTGGGCCTGGGGATATAGCTCAGTGGAATAAGCGCTTGCCTGGCAAGCGCAGCGTCCTGAATTCGATCCCCAGTACCGCAAAAAAAAAAAAAAAAAAATCCTTCCTTAAACTGAATTCCAGCTCTGCCACTTCTGAATTTCCTTCCTCATCTACAAAATTGGGATAGAAGTTCTATCTGCTGAGCTGTTGGGAGGACTGAAGGTACTGTGTGTTCTGCACTGAGCAGAGCACTTGCGCTATAGTAAGGACTCGATATAGATCAACTCTTCCTGTTAACAGCCACTTGTTAATACTAGTGTTATAAAGATGCAGGGGTTTTTTGTTATGTTTTGTTGGGTTTTTTGGAGACACAGTCTCACTATGTAGTTCAGGCTACTTTTGGACTCACTATGTAACCCAAAGTAGCCTTGAACTGGAGGTGAACCTCCTGCCTTAGCCTCCAGAGTGCTGGGATTACAGGCCACAACAGGCATGATCTTTGAAGACTCAAACTCTGTGAATGGGATTAAGTGAAACAATGTTCTTTAGCAACTGGGATAGTCCCAAGTACCAGTCTAATAGAAAAACGGGAGATTCTGTCCACCTGTATTCAAGTCTCCAGTGTCAGACAGAACTGCCACACATACATACATGATGAGGCCACATAGGGCTTTAGACTCAACACTTGGTATTTAGGTGGGTGTTATAAACAGGGACCTCCATTTTTTGGTAATTAAAAAAAAGGTTATGTGGGGACTGGGACATAACCTTCAGAGATACTGGGGAAATAAAGAGGGTCTCCAACACACACCCTTTTACTTTCTCAGAGGCCCGTAAGCTGAGGGAGGAGATACGTTCTTCCCAATGTTAATTTTGGTTTTATCTTGTGCAACCCTTTACTTTGTCATGGAGTAAGGTTATGTTTAGTTTTAAATCTTACTCTCTGGTAACGCTGGGTAGTAAGCAGCTGGAATCCCAGTGGCATTTTCATTGCCTTGTATTCGAGTGGGTGTTTTTAGTACAAATAGAATTCCATTTTAGTTTCACATTTCGCTGTGAAAATGTTTCAAACACCAGGCAGAGAGGAACACACCTGGGAGCCTGAGGTGGTTGGACCCTTTTTAAGGCGAGCCCAAACTACATAGGTCAAGTTCCGCCTGTTCTGCATAGCAAAACTGTCTTCATTACTTTTCTCTCCTTGCTGAGACAAAATACCCAACACCCAAAATGAAGGAAGGAAAGGTTTATTTAGCTTACAGTTTGTGGAGGTTTCAGTCCATATTTGGCTGGTTCGGAGGCAAAGGGCAAACGTTCATGGCAGCAGAGCACAGCAAAAACCACAAGAGCAAAAGGGAGGAATGGCTGGCAAGCAGCCTCTTTCTACCTCCCTTACATTGTAAACAGGCTACCCCCACCCAGGCGGGATGTAGCACTCACATAATCTCCATTCCCTCCTCTTGCACAGGCTCAGGATGTGTACAAAGCAAGCACCCTGGCTTCCTGCTGGGTCAGTCAGCCAAACCTCTGGACTCCCCAAGTTGACACAATGTATCAACCATAACAAAGGCCCAGTCTCAAAACTTTAAAAAACAATTTTTTCAAGAAGAATGTATTCTCAGAAAGTGGAGAATAGAGCTCTAGATAGTAGTTTATAATCCTTGATACCAGGAATCAAACTCAGGACCTTGCACTTGCCAGGCGGGCACTTATGCCACTGAGCTATCCTCTATAATGCTTAAAACTGGTCTCTTAGTCTATTGCTAACCATCACTATTCTACCATAGCTTACAAGTGGAACTTCCATGTTTTAGTTAACTACATAGCTACTCAGAGTCTATATTGCCTAGTTAATTCTATGTTGCCTAGTTAAATTCTCCTTCATAATTCTAGCCAAAGGGATATAAACAGAAGTGATGCATGTGATTTCTGGAACAGGTATATGAAAAAATGCTTAACATGACTACATTCTATCAGAGAATGTAAATCCAAACCACAGTGTGATATTACTTCACACCTATTGGTGTAGTTATTATGAAAAAGAGGAAATGAGAAAAGGGGCCTTGGATGCTGTTGGTGCCAATGTAAATTAGTACAGCCACTATGCAACACTATGGAGATTCCTCAAAAAACTAAAAATAGGACTACCCTATGATCCAGCAAACCCACTACTCGGTGATTAATCGGTCCGTCAAAAAGCTGTTCGTACTGCTTTCATTGCATTAGTTATAAGAGCCAAGACACAGAATCAACTTGTGTCCACCAATGGAATAAAGAAAATGTGCATATATACACACACACAATTGAATAAATGGTATTTGGACATAAAAATGGAAGGAAATACTGTCACTTAAAACAACATGGAGGGGCTGGGGATATAGCTCAGTGGAATAAGCGCCTGCCTAGCAAGCGCGGGGTCCTGAGTTCGATCCCCAGTACCGCAAAAAAAAAAAAAAAAAAACCATTAAAACAACATGGAGCCAGGTACGGTGGTGCACGCCTATAATCCCAGCACTTCGGAGGCTGAGGCAGGTGGATTGCTGCAAGTTTGAGGCCAAGTTGGACTACAAAGTGAGTTCAAGGCCTGCCTGAACTGAATAGAGAAACCTTGTCTCAAAACAAAAAAATCAGTCAAACAACATGGATTAATCTGAAGGCTATTATGCTGAATGAAATAAGGAACAGAAAGACAAATATATGATCTCATATGTGGAATCTTTTTTTTTTTTTTTTTTTTTTTGCAGTACCAGGGGTCAAACTCAGGACCTTGCACCTGTCGGGCTGGCACTTATTCCACTGAGCTATATCCCCAGCCCCCACATATGTGGAATCTTTAAAGTCAAACACAAAGTAGAATGGTAGTTACCCAGGGGAATTTGGGTATAGTTCAGCAGCACAAGTGCCTGCCTGGCAAACCAAAGTTCAATTCCTGGTACCAAACAAACAAGCCACTTAGACTTTCTCTGTGAGCGTTAAATTGAAAAGACTGAGGAAGTTGATCTCAAGGATAACAGCTCTGCCTTTGTGTAACTGTGAAAAGACAAGAGGATTACGAACAACTTCAGACCTGCATCCAAACTGAACTCTCAGAGGTACTTAGTATGTGGGTTGCCAGGAGAAGCAGAGGTGATGTAGGGGGTTCCAGTCGTGGCCTTCTGTCTCCCACCTGTACTTGAAAACTGGTTGATTCTTAACTGACATCATCTTTTGGTTGAACCTTGCTAAAAGCAAGGAGGAATAGCCAACACACACTCACCTCTGCATGTCTCTAACCCACTTCCTCAGAGTTATAAATTTTATAATCAGTTCTCCAGTTTTTCCCAAAATATCTGAGGGGACATTTCCCCCAAAATACCTGAGAAGAGTCGCCAGCCTGCAACGTCTACCTACCTACCAACCAATGTATATACAGTACTTCTTAGATTTTTGTTACACATCATTTTCAGGGACAACTATCTCTTAGGGCAGAGTAAGCTATATAATGAAGTGAAAAAAAAAATACAGTAGCTATCATAAGATGAGCATCTCTCTCATTGAAGTCCAGAAGCATTCTCTGCTTCAGAAGATAATTTAGGACCCAGGTTCCTTCTACACTGTTGCTCAGCTGTGCCCTATGGGTTGTTCTTGTTCTCATGAAGTAGCTTACAACCATCACAACTGACACCAGCCTGTGCGAGAGAAAAACAGAAGTAGCGAGCAGGCATTCTTCAAGCATTAACCTTACCTGCTATTTTTCACCCCTACCCAGGGAGCACTGAGCTCCATCCCCAGCCCTTTTTTTATTTCGAGACAGGGTATCACTAAGTTGCCCAGGCTAGGGTCCAACTTGCTTCAGGCTCAGCCTCTTGCTTCGGCCTCCAGACTATAGGCAAGTGCTATTACGACCTAATAACTTGTAGCCCACAACTTGCCTATCTTAATCCTGGTTATTCCGAGGGTCAGGCAGGAAGACCACGAATTCAAGCTACCCTGGGAAATTTAGCTCAAAAAAAAAAAAAAAAAAAAAAAGCTGGGGATGTAACTCAAGTGTTAGAACGCTTGCCCATCTGGCTTGAGGCCCTGTGTTCAGTCCTCAGAACAACAGTCACGGTTGGAAGGAAAGAAAACATTTTCTGTGTGATCTCATCACCGTAATTATTTATTTGGATAGACTTTACTTTTTATTTGTCCTTTCTGACTTTAACGTTTAATTTCGTTTCCTAGGATAGACATATTCCAAGTGAAAATTTGAGATATTAGCACGCAGCATTTACAGTATTGAGCTTAATGCATTTTACTAGATTCCCACAGGTAGTATTCACCATAGTAATACACACTTGCAGACGCTATTAATGTAGGAGAACGAATCTGCAATCCAGAGTTATTTACATTTTTAAGAGGCACCTTCTGGGAAAGACAATGCTTCTCACAAGACACTTGTGGTGTCCCTCGGATCGTGTATATTTCCATTCTCCCTAAGCAGATATACCAAAATGGCCTGCGCCGAGAGCTAGTTCATCTATTTTAACCTGAGTTCCTTTATCTCTCACATATCCTCCTTTCTTCTGGACTTAGCGTTGGTCACCTAAGACCAGGCTCCAAGGATCTGGTTGCTAAGAGACGAGACGCTGGGAGGGTGGGGACGCTGCACTGCGACAAGCCCAGGAGCGAGAAGGGGAAGAGACTGGGACGACCCAGCGACCGCTTGCCACCGCCGCCCGTTGGGCTCCCTCCCGCCCTGCCAGGGCTCGCCGCTCATTGGCTCCGCCACCGTCGCGCTGGCTCGCGATTGGCCGGACGGAGTCGGCTCGGCGTTTTCCCCCGCCCTCAAGCCCCCGGAGCTGGTGCCGGGGCCACCGCCTCAGAGCGGACGCCCGAGTGGGCGGCGCGTGCGGGCCTCGCGCCGGGGTTGCGGCTGGGTCGTGGGGGCGCCCTGGCAAGACAGAGGGCGGGCGTCGGCTGCTGCGACTGACGGAGGCGCAGGGAGGGCCTGCGTGGCCCCTTGGAGGTGAGCGACACACTGTAAGACTCCGGCGCCGGCCGGGAAACGGGAAGTGGAGCGAGGGGCGGAACCGCCCGCCGCCTCCCGTCCCAGCGCTGTCCCCACCCCCACGGGGGCGCCTGGGCGGGGCCGCGACCGCCGAACGCCCCCTCGCGCTGCCCGCCGGCCGGCTCGCGCACCCGCCCGCGCCCGAGCCTCCAGCTGAGGCGCCGGCGACCCCCGCTTCCCTCTCGCCTCGCCCCCGCTCCGACGCCTTTGTCTCACCCGCCCCGCGCCCCGAGATTTCCTGCGCTAGCGGAGCTGCGAGGGAGCCGCGAAGGTGCGGGCTGCCCGGAGGACGCGCCGCGCGGGAGCACCCGGCCGGCGTTTGAAGGGTTTTGACCTCCGCGTTCTGGGCGTGTGGGTGGTTACTTTCCCCGCGATCAAAGCCAGCCGCCTCCTTCTCGTTTGTGCTCAGAGGTCTAGAAGTCTGGGCTCCGAGAGGTGTTGCCGCCACCCTCCGCTGCGCCGAGGCCTTCGACACCCCCATCTGCCACCACCTGGGGCAGAAAACATGTGTAAAGGAGCGGTTGTTTTTGCACAAAGAAGACATTCAGATGCTCCTCGTGGGGAAGATAGAGGGTTCGGATCCTCTACCCGGTGGGGAAGTTACAGAGATTGTCTTAGTACTACGTGTACAGAAACCGAGATACGTGCTCTTTAGAAGTGTATTCTATTAAACAGAGTAATTTAAAAACGTTTACTAGTACATAATGTTTGCAGTAGGTAATGATTACGTTCCTCGTGGAGTTGGTCCATGTACAAAACATCCCCTTCCCCCCTTCCCTTCCCCCACAGCATCTTTTGATCTCTTCCTTTTCGCAAAATCGTTTTCTCTATTAGCGTGTTTATTTGTGGCTTTAAAAAACGTTTGGGGAGCGCATGCTGGGGATAGAACCCAGGGCCTCACACATGCTAGGAAAACGTACACCTCCAGCCCAAATTGTTTTCACATCGATTATTTAAGTTATTCTTAAATGTTCATAGCATGAAAGAGTATATTCGAAATATACGTAACTGTTTGATAACAGAAAGTGTTTTCGAATTTTAATAGACTCTTTAAAAAAAAAACAAGCCGGGGAGATAGCTCAGTGGCACAGCCCCAGCCTGGCAAGCGCAAGGTCCTGAGTTTGATTGCCGGTACCAAAAATAAACAAACAAACAAACAAAAAACCCGGAGAGGGTCCTTAGTCCGAGACCTGTTTTAGACTACTTTGTGCTGAGGTTGAAACAAATTGCAATGAGTTCCCCGCTTCACCAACGGTGTGATAGGCGAAGTGATGCACGCTATGCGTATGATGGAGAGCGGTGCCTTTTTCACTAGTGAGAAAGCAGCTCCTTCAAGAATGTTGATTCAGAATTGATTAACCTAGCAGGGCGTGACTCCCACTTACCTTAGAACAGTGTAAATACTTAATCACTTAAATGAGCTGTGGATCTTCGGGTTGGAGTGGGTTGCAAAAGATACAGTCTCTCAGTTTTGTGGCTTGTTAATTCAGCAGACAATAGCTTAATTTTTGGCAATAGGTCCCTGACTTGGTCACTTCCAGGAATCAGAAACAAGTCCCTGTGCAGAAGAGAAACCATAGTCCTGTGGGAGAAAGGGAAAAATAAACAAATTTCTCAGCGCCTTTCTAGAACTCTTCCAAGACCTTTTCCAGGCCTTCTCTCCAGAGATTTTCATCAGACTGCCGGGGATATATGAAAGGACATTACTTTTGGATTCACTCGGTTTTATCACCCCAATGCGATGACCAGCTCCTTTAGCTTAACGGTATATTTCAGGCGTACGCAATGATCACATTCATTATAGGAAATAATGACCCACTTCAAAAAGGAGTGAAGTTCTTTTTCCTCTTGATACAATTATAGTTATTAAACTAATTACTGGGAATTTTTTTTATGCCAGTAGTGACCAAAGTAGGAAGGGGGAAGGAGATACTAACAATAAATTGTTGCGCGTGTTGGATGGCAGACAGTGTGCTGGCTTTTTCTAATACCATTTAGTTCTCACAATAGTCCTGAACATAGGTGTTTTCCTTAGAACTGAGACAGTTGAAGCCCCCAGGTTGACCTACTAGAGTGTTAAAGCTGGGTAAGTGTCTGTAACTCACTCTGCTCAATTTATTAGCAGCTTACCTCGTTAAGATATTAGTGTCTTTTTATCTATCATATTAATCTTCTTGTGTAGGGCTTTCGCACGGGGCTATATCCGCAGCCTTTTTTGTTTGTTTGTTTGTTTGTTTTTGAGGCAGGCTCTTGCTAAGTTACTCAGGCTGGACTCAAACTTGCATTTCCCTACCACCTAGCTTATAATATTAGCCATTATGAATTTGCTTAACCCAAGAGCTCAGGAAGTAATGCTATCGCTGCAGACATTATATATCCTTCACTGTGTGCCATCCAAAGTACCCTCAGAAGTATGTGAGCTGGCTACTGTTCTTACCTTTGTTTCACAGATGAGAAAATTGAAGCATAGATACTATCTGAACCAGATAATACTTTAAATAGTAAAACTGGGTGCAACCTTGGACAGTCTGCCTCTGGAATCTGCCTATACAACCACTACAGTGCACTGACTAAGGTATGTTTCTGGGTGATAAGCTATGATTTTAGAATGCTTAATACCTTTGTATGTCTTTTTTAGTGTTCATACAGACACACAGAGGACAACTAAAATGTCTGCCACCTGATACGCTACGTCACTGTCTCCTGCAAACAATTACATAGTAGTAATCATAGTTAGGTTGAGAGCTTACAACATTCCAGCCCCTGAGCAGTGTTTTAAACATCTCAGCCCTCAGCACAATCCTAGAAAATAGCTACTGTTACTGTACACTGCACCTCCTTTGTGAGGTACTTTTAGTGTCTTCAGTCAGAGGTAGTTTCATCACCTAACTTTGATTCCTGCAGTTCAACAAGGCTGGATGACTTACCTTGACTAGTATATGATGGTGCGGAAATGCAGACCACAGCTTCAGATGCCTGTGTGTTGGCAGGTGGGCAGTGGGTCAGGAATGATGGCTGAGGATGGGGGTGCGCTGCCTTTTCCCTGCCGTACTGGTCTATCAGTGGATCTTTGTACTTTTTGTCCTAAAATAGGCCATATTTTCCCATCAGAACAGCTTACATTTAGAGACTTTGTCCCCAACCAAGAATTCTATGTTAGTTAAATCATTGACATAACTAGCCAGAGACCTTTGTCATTTTCATCTGTAAGTTTATGTTCCAACTTCACATATGGTACCTGGCACATAGTGGGGACTTAGTAAATGTCTGAACCAAATAAGTGTCTTTAAAAAGGGTCCCTAAAATAAAAGTTTCTCTCATTTTATTGAGACAAGTTCTCACTATGTAGTTCAGACCAGTCTTGAACTCACTGTGCAGCCCACACTGGCCTCAAACTCATGACAGTCCTCCTGCCTCAGCCTCCCAAGTGCTGGGACTATAGGCATGTGTCACCATGCCCAGCTGTAATTTAAGTTTCAATGGGTGGCTTTTTTCTCTCTGATAGCACAGCCTTTTCCCTTCACTACACCACAAGCAGAAGCTTTCAGAATTATTTAATTGAAACAAAACTAACTTCACAATCTATTAGGCTGTGCTTCCCGAACCATTATTCCTAACCCTTACTTCCCCCATAGAATACGTCTCACATAGAATGGAAACCATGTGGGTTTGAGGCATTTTTACCTTAGTTCGAATCCTTACTCTCTTTTTTTTTTTTAGCACTGTGAACTTGAACATATTAATTTCTCTGAGCCAGTTCACTTTGTGAAATGGGAAGAGCACCTATTTTATAGGAATGTGTTAAGAATTTATTGAAATAAAAGGAACTCTTCCCCACTGTTGGTGGAATGTAGACTGGTACAACCACTGTGGAAATCAGTCTGGAGATTACTCAAAAACTAGGATTAGAGGTCCCAGTACCCCAGCTATTTCCCCTTCTGGGTATTTTTGCAGAAAAATGAAAACATACCACAGCGATATATGTACACTCATGTTTATAGCAGCGCAATTTGTCATAGCTAAATCTTGGAAACAACCCAAATGTCCACCAACCAAGGAGTGGATAAAAAGGTGGTATTTTTATACAATGGAGTATTACTCAGCTATAAAAAAGATAAACTCAAGGCTTTTGTAGGTAAATGGATGCAACTAGAGACCATACCATAAGCGAAATAAATTAGACCCACATGTGTAAACATGGTATTGTCTCCCTAGTGTAAGAACCTGAAAGAGTAAATAAAACCCAAAATGTACAGTATCTGTTGTGACAAGGAAAGAAGCTGCTCAAAAGGAAAGAACAACTGGGATTGGGGAAAGGAAAAATGAAAGAAGGAAAAAAAAAAAAATATATATATATATATATACACAAGATAACTAATTGTGGTACTAATTTCTATTGGTTTGTTGAAAGGAACAGTCAGTGTTTATACTGTTTGAGCAATTTTGCTTGCCTATATCTAGTAGTCTGAACAACTGCTTTGCAGATAACAATGTGCAATATAACAACCATTGTTAATTTCCTATCATCTTGTTTTGAAATTCTGTATTGTTTTTATTTTTCTTCTTGGCTTTTATTCTTTAAAATAAAAAAAGATAATTTATTGAGATACCATGTAAAGAGCAGAATTCCAGCTCCTAATAGACAGTCGTATTTCCTCCCCTGTCCTCCTTACCTCCCCTCTGCTTTGGCCCTTGGTCAGGTAGTATTATGTTTAAATGACCCTTTTTTCTGCCAGGTATTCCTGAAATATAGGACACATAGCATGGTCACAGTAAGGACTTTCAGATCCCTAGTGCAGGTACACAACTGGGTTCACAGTGTTGTTGAATTGGATATAGAAAACCACCCAGAGCTTCTGTGTGCATTATTTTATAGCCTGCTGGGTTTGGCCACCCTTGAAGATGGGGAGCAGTGGGTGTGCTCTTCAGAAGGTTCAGAATTACCCTAGGGGTTGTGATGAGAGGAGAGCGTGGTGAGGCACCATGTGAGGAAGCTACAAAGCCTCCACTCTGAGGAGTAGGTGTACCTGTGGAATACCTTGGCCTTTTTTTACATTATTTTAAAAAGAAAAGAAGGAATCCCCAGTACTGCCAAAACATAAAAATAAAAATAAAAAAATAAAAGAAGGAAAATACATTAACAAACAGACATCCATTTACAAAATAGTTAAGAACAATACAAACAATACAGAGTTACAGACAAAGTGGTAGGAAATTAACAATGGTTGTTGTATTAGTATCGATAACTTCAAAGTGGTTTCTCAGGAAAACAGATATGCAATATTGATCAAACAAGTAATCATCAACTGTCCCTTTGAGTAAAGCAATAGAAGACACTAATACAACTGTTAGCTATCCTGTACATGCATACATACATAATTTCCCCTTCTTTCCTTTCTCCTTTCCCGAGCCCCAGTTGCACTTTACTTTTGAGTATTTTCCTTTCATTACATAATGTCTATCATATCGAAGACTGGGTTAAATAACCCTAAGTTAGCACTGGCTGATCAGGCCCACATTCTCCCAAGTGAGTGGACAGACAAAGGCATAAATAAAAAAATGAGACAATGAAATATGATTTCAGGGCTTCCAGGAGGGACTAATTCTCTTCCAGCTTCTTCTCTGAATTAGCCAAAGACTTTTCTGGGTCGCCTGTTTTTATTAGGTTTTCGAATAAGGGAGGGGGAATACTGAAGAAAATGCAGGAATCTGAGCAGGAATCTGGGCAGGACTCAGGGGGAATCCTTTCAAGGACTGCTTCAAGTACTATTATGTTAATTTAGGAGAGCTAGTTTATCTCTAAGAAGGCCTTCACAGCAGGGCTGCAACCATACTTCCCCTAAAGTTAATAGGGGTAGGAGCCAGGTGTCCTCAACTGCAGTCACCTTGTCCTTGAGGCATCACAGAGTCACAGGCTGATACAGGCCTCAGCAGTGACCAGCGACTCAGAGGTTCACTTACTATGAATCAACTGCCCATCTGCAAACAAGGTGCCTAAGACTCGGACAACTCCCAAGTAAATATGAAAAAACAATTGGTTAATATTATATCCTGCTCAGATCCACTTTGGAGTGGTCCCCAACAATTCACTTTTTCAGGTTCTTACACTAGTGAGACAGTATGTTGCTTACACATGGAGGTCTGATTTATTTCACTTATGAGTATGGTCTCTGGTTGTGACAATTTACCTATAAAAGCCTTGAGTTTATCTTTCTTTATAGCTGAGTAATATTCCATTATATAAAAGTACCACAATTTTTTTATCCAATTCTCAGTGGGTGAACATTTGGTTTGCTTCCACAATTTAGCAATTACAGATTGCACCACTATGAATATGGGTGCACGTATATTGGCTGTGCTATGATGTTTTCAGATCTTCTGGGAACATATCCAGAAGGGGAATAGCTGGGTTGAATGGGACCTCTAGACCTAGTTTGCTGAGGAATCTCCTAACTGATTTCCACAGTGGTTTCACCAATCTGCATTCCCACCAGCAGTGGAGAAGATTTCTGGTTTCTCCACAGCCTCGCCAGCATTTGTTATTGGTTGATTTCTTAATGATAGCCATTCTTACTGGGGTGAAGTGAAATCTCATTGCTGTTTTAATTTGCATTTCTCAAGTGACTAATGATGTTGAACATTTTTTCATGTATTTATTTGCCATTTGTATTTCTTTATCTGAGAAGTGTATATTCATCTCAGCTGCCCATTTTTTTTTTTAGTGATCCAAATTTATTTAAGTTCAAATTTAAAATAAGAGGACAGATAATATTCTTTTACTGCACTAGAACTTATTACTTGATTTATCTTATTTATTACTTGAAACTTTTTATAAACCTTACTCTCAAAGAAAATAAATACTCTACGTCAGTAATTAGAATTGGATATAGGTTAACCTGTCATTGTCACTGTATATAGTTAAGGCTAAGAATGCCATTTAAAGCTGTATGTCAGATGTGGTGGCACATGCCTGTATAATCCCAGCACTTTGGAGGCTGAGGCAGGAGGATCGTTTGCATAGCAAGACCCTGTCTCAGAGACAGAAAGAAAGAAAGAAAGAAAGAAAGAGAGAGAGAGAGAGAGAGAGAGAGAGAGAGAGAGAGAGAGAGAGAGAAAGAAAGAAAGCTGTAATAATACATAAATTTAAGTAGATTTCTTCAATACCAATTAGTTTCAACAATAATCCGTAATGGACAATCCCAGAACCTCTCTCTCTTGCTTTTGTAGCATATTGATCACATAGGGCCACCTTGAAATTTATCATGAAGTAAACTGCTGTTATGGTGCATATCTAAAATGGCCCTGAGAAATGTCTTGTGTGCTGAGGTGAAGCTTTTTTTTTTTTTTAATTTTATTTTAAAGACAAAAGAATGGAGACATACGAACCAGAAAAGCCATAAACAATACAGAAAATAGAAAGTTATACAGAATATAGTAGGGAATTAGAACTGGATGTTGTATTACATAGTTATCTTCACATTAGTTAACACAAAAACATTAAAGGAAATACCAAATTATAGATAAGATAGTAGGGGATTTGCACTGGATGCTGTATAATATAAAGTTATCTTCATTTCTGCTAATACAAAAACGACTGAGGAAATACAGAATTATA